>BHDV01072417.1:91085-101516 GCA_005406045.1 Adoxophyes honmai | reverse complement strand
AAATATAATCTCTCGGAAGAACAAGCTCGTATAATTACAATTGAACTTCCCTTAGGTAAGTTTCTTTTAATTGTTAATTATACGTTACACAATACAGCACAATAGATACACATTACCGCGCGGCGCACGAGTGTCCCACAAACCTAGCTTTTTGTTAGTATAATTATCTAGTAGCTTATTGTTTGCTATTTTATTGGGTATAATCATGTTTATTGTACACGGGCTTCCTGTGGGCTTTAAGAATGAAAACTTAAATGTCGCCTATAGAATACTATAGAGCGACTAGCGAAAATACTGAATTTAAAGAGAAATGTTTTTAAATAACGTAACAATTTTATACTCCAAATAGTCTGATAGTGTTTTGTTTGTTAATAAACCCGCTACAGCAACAAAACCTCTTAGATTCGACTCGCCAGAGATAAGAACTTGCTTTTTATGATAGTAAAAAAGGTGACGTCAGAAAAAGTCCGGGTATCGCTGTTGAAATAATCTTTCGATTAAGGTTTCAATAATATTTACTGGGCTTGAGATACTAGAGAAATATTGGCTAACCTTAAATACACCCCGTCATCGTCTATCAATTATATTAGCTCTTTAACAAGAAAGTGCTGCACATTTTCTAAGGACAGTTCCTTTATCAAATTAAAATCTATCTAAGTATAAGCGTTGCAAAGTCTTTTGCTTGATACATTTCTTTGCTTCTGACTTCTGAGACACATAGCCCTGTTGTAGCCTCTCAGAACTTCTTACACGCTTAAACTGTTCATATTCTTTTTTACACCGTTTTACTTGATTGCCCACTATCCTGTGTCCGGCTTCTTCGCAATTCCGGTTACTAATCCTTTAAGCAATATTGGTGACTTTATTACTATCTGCATGATTAACATTAAGGTCTAATTATTTTGTTTTATGTAGATGACTTTCTCATGACGCACCGCGGCTTTTTGTTTTTGGACTAATCGTAAAGGATAACTATGAGGTTATCGTAACGTATCGAATGTCATCGTGCCGGAATTCGTATCCCAGTCTCGTTCGAACCTTATCGTGCTCTTACGTCAAATACTTGTTTCTGGGCTGTCTACTATTTTATTTTTAACATGATTACATTCCGGTGATAATTTTATTCTATTTTAGTCCTGTTTTGACCACTTAACATTCTTTATTACTATTTGCATGGAAACCGATGGACAATTTAGTTGTAAACTTTTAATTAGATTCCATAATAAAAAATATACACTTGTTATTGTTTTAGACGATAGAGAAACTTAAATTAAAGAAGCGAAAAAGACGATGATACTAAGCCTAGGTGTGTACAGAAATAAAACAAATGTACCATCTGTTTGGCGATCACGTAAAATCCTCTCGTAAAGCTTTTTCAAGATTGACAATTCACATGTTTTAGTCGTAAATCATCCATTTAAAAAGCCACTAACGACAAAGAAACGCATCAAAGGTCAGCAGCGGAAGCGTCGGTTAACAAGTAAAGGCGAGAGGTTATTACACTTGCCTGTCTGGTTTGTAACGGCAGTGGAATTAACACCAATCGTGTATACTTAGGAGCTTATGAATAGCCACATTATGGTTAAATTGTTGTTGGCAGAAAATATTGTGACTGGCAGGTCGTAGGTCTCACGATTTGTGTTGTTGGCCGTCGAATAGCAAAAGGTTAGTTTTCTTTTAGAGGAATATTAGAATAAATTAGTTGGTATCATGAGGCGGTTGCATCCAATAACCCAAAAATAACTTGACCACTCTTCATGGCGACAGGCATCGGATTGGTGTTGACCAATTGATTGATTTCTGATCTATCGCGAAACGTTGTCTACAATAAACGTATTAAAGATTTGCAATATCAATACGACATTTATTGTTAATAGGTTCTATGGTCTCTCAGGAATAAATTAGTTCAATAGTACCTACCTGCCGGTATCTTAACATGTCCTTAGATAGAACTACGACTTCATTTCAACACACGATCAACACGATCGTGCACATGTAATTATCTTTTACAAAAGGAACCTGTATCGGCTTCCGCTATTACTATAAGTAGCTGTAGGAAGTACTAATTGCATCAGTGACTGATAAACGCATTAACGTGTCAATAATAGAGGCACTGTTCTTAAGAGGACTTCTTTGTCTGTATATCGATTAGCATCTTCCTACATTAAAAGTACGGCCACTTATTGCGCAGGCACCAATTTTGTAATTTCCTTGTTAAAGCAAAAAAAAAAAAACTTTGAAGTTCCTTCTTTAAACTACCTCTATTGTGTGCGAGATCCTAAGACTTTTATTTTTTTCTTTCTATACCTTATCGGTTTAGGTAGTTAAAACAATGTAAACAATCTTGACGTCTCTTTTTATTTAAACATACACTTTATAAATCGAAAACTTTACATTTTACAATTTAGGTATGAAAAAATCATTTACTTTCATAATTGAATTGTATAGTGTAACAATTTTCATTTTTAAACTGTGTATTTCAATAAAAAGACATGTCAAGTTTGTTTATATTGTTTTAACTACCTAAACCGATAAGGTATAATCACCAATGGGACGGACATACTGTATCGATTCAGACCCAAAACACACAGAGTCATAAAATACCTCTTGCACCCCAGCCAGACGTTACCGGAGTCTAGACTTTGTCTAGACGAACTTTATTGTGTCCGCATCTTGCATCTTTCCAAATTGAACTATTCCCAATTTTGTTTTGAAACATAAAACCAGTACACCTACTCTAAATTCTCTACAGTCTATGTGGGAAATACGGTCGAAGGTACCAAAAGTTATGTCACTTAATACCAAAGAATCCAGTTTTCGTAATTAAGAGCAGTCACGCTATTACGAATCCACAAAAACGTTCCAAAGACAGGCAAAGTCAATAAACCATGCCGCCGGTCAACCCAAAAATCCGACCCATTACGTCACAATACGCCGTGCACTATCGAAATCTCATAGTTTCTAACATAAGTGCTACCAAAATTGACGTTAGAAACTTTACGACTCTCGGTTTCAACAGAAACGTGTAAGCGCACGGTGCACTGGTTTCGTTTCGATTTCGTACGCAATATTTTATGAGTTACGTTTACTATCTAGGTTAATGCCTTCTGAGATAACAGTCGCAGTTGATGGACCAGCACCGGAAAAACTTTGATGTTTTTCAACTATTTCTGGCGTTTTATTACAGGGTTTATCAATGGTTCATCGACGATTATCCTCCTAGTAATAGCCAGATGCAAGTTCCGAAGAACTTTTTCTGTTTGAAAGCGGCGCCCACAAAAACGGGATTTTAATGGGTCCAGCTTTACCCGTTCGTCGATAAAAAATCAATCGTGACAGTCCTCAGACTCGTGCGGCGCACCGTACCCACGCATTTTTCCCACGTTTTCTGGAGTCACGTTTTTAATTATTCCTACCACTCCCACTGGTGTGAAATCCAAAAAAAGAGTAAAAAATCGTTGCTTATTCTGGCTCAGACCATAAATCGAAACGGAGGTGTTCGTCTCGTTAAACCGAAGTAAAGTGCAACCGGAATGTCGAGTTTGCACTTCGATTGCATTAAAACCTAACGCTGAAGATGATTTTAGTGATTTTGCATCTTGATGCCATCGGGGTCAAGAGTCTGTCGTGTCTGATTCTGGTTCTATCAAAATTAAATGTCAACAAGTTGCCATTTGTAAAGTCTTCCTCGGTCCTGCAATACACTGCACATTCAAGGCGGTACGATACTCTTAAAGGTCAGTCGGTGAATAGAGATCGGCAGATGTGATGCAATGGGGTTGTAATAATACCAGGAAGCTGACGAAACGTCTTTCTAAATTCGGGATCATGTGCATTGTAAATTTGTGAGTCCCTCGTGCATTGTCGTTTGTTACTTATTCCGAAGACTCTGAGAAACTAGATTTTTATACAGTTTCTTCCGTCTAATAATTTTGTTTTAATTTTTTTTTAATGAATGTAACCATCATTGTTAAACAAGGATTTAGAAAATTAGGCACGGGTATTATCAGGGTTCATCCGGTTCATACTACTTAATTACTAATTAATTTTGCTTCCTATAATAATAATTATCATTACATTCATTATCGTCCAGTATTAGGGAATCAAGTAATAAAGAAGTTATTAACTATGCTTTAAACTGATTGACAACGATCAAACTAATTGATGCTCAAAATATCAGCATTTTCTTATCATTTTGTATAAGTAGGTGATGATTTCGTATTTATAGCATTCGCGATGTGCCGCAACACCCAACAGTAGCCCGATATAGTGACACCGTGAAAATTTCGGCTTACGGAAACTCGTGAAATTTGTCTATTGTTCGTTATATTGGCTAATCCAAAAAATAACTGATTAAAGATAGTGCCTTTTTGTGTTGTATTATATCACTGTTTGATATTAAACTTAGTCACTTGAATTGTGGTGAGTATTAAAGACGTCCTAAAAACTACTCGCGCGGATCCGTAGTTTGTTTGTTTACGTATCGTCGTAGTACGTTCGCATGTAGGTAGTGATCCGTTAAGTTGCCGCGGGGTTCTACCGCCGGCCGCGACTCGGCTGACTCCGCGCCAGTCGTCAGTCGCGCGCGGCACGCTCGCCCGCTCGCACTCCGTGTGCCCGACCTCCGGACGCAACAGCTGATCGCGACCTTTCGTACCACATAAACAAACTTTATCACACAAAAACTGTCGATAACCCATCCACAAAAAATCCGAAATACTTTTCGAGTGGTAAACGAAGAGGTACAGACCGAAACGGGAACTGCAACGCCGGGACTCAGATCGATATCCCGAAAACGGTTCCGCGGCCTCCCGCGATAGAGCTTGGCAATATTTTGGTGCAATATACTCAGTTGCAATAATTGTAATTAATTTTAAATTTTGATTATTGAATGACTGACTATTTTTAAGTATTTAAGTAACTTGATAACCGTGCTAACCGCGAGGGTTCGTTTACAAAGTGCTGTGTCCGTGAGAATGGATTTCCTCGATTGACTTTTGTATCAGACGGTTGTGCCGCATCTTCGACAGCATTGTTCTGAACAGAGTGAGTACTCATAATATTTACAGTGTAACCTCCGAGTTATGTTTACCCTCCGTTCGAAGCATCGCGCGCTTTGGCGCGTATTAAATCGTTATCGTTTTCTGACTAATCGTGAGCACCTAGTTTGTGATTATAAGATTTTTTGATAACAATGTTTTTGTGCAAATCAATTTGTCTGTTTTTTGTGCGGCCTTGAGCTGTGGTGTTGCGAGCCCGGGGTTGTCTGTGAACTTGAGGGGTGCGTTACCCTCTGTCTGTCGTGAATGGAGCCGGCGCGGGGTAGACGTCCCGCCCATCCCATACTATTGGAATATTCTCTCGATTCTTTTGTGTACCAAGATACGAGATTTAATTATTTCGTTTGACGCTCGACAGAGCGGTCATGTGTAATCCTTATCGATCTGATCAAGCGCTATTGCTGGTTTAATTACTAATGCAATCGAAACGCCTTTTGTAACAAGCGATGTCAATCGTTCGTTAAATCAATTTGTATTGATCGAATTAGATACCTATTCGTTTTCTCTAGTCTAGGATGTTTTAAAACTAACTTTGCTTTAGACATTTACAGCGTTTATTTATCCACACCATTGTCGTGTTGGACGTTATTGTATTTGAAAGAAGAACAAGGACTTTCACTGTCTGCTCGTTACATGGCAGGAACAAAGTATGAAAGGAAAACGTATAGAAATGAAATTAACGAGCTATTGTTGATCTTCAACATTTATTCAATAGCATTTCAATTCTTTTAATTGGTGGAAATTAATGCGTTAGGATTATTAGAACGGCTATTTAATTTTCTATTGAAACTAAAACATACTACAACAACTCTTGTTCATTTCTCTAAACTAGGGAATGTGAGACGCCTGCAAAAACAAGAAAACTGAAGACAAGTACAGCAAATTAGCTGTCAACTGGCCGTCACGTCTTCACTAGAAATTGATTATCATCCGACTCACGCGTCAAGTTACTTTTATTTTCTCTCGTTTCAAACAGAAAGCGGTCAGATGCGTCCGATTTATTTACATCTAAAGTTTCACCTTTTGTATTCCGGGAAGCATTGCGATCGTGCTCAAGAAAGTGCATTTCCCGAAGATAAGTGCGAACTGCCAACGCATACGTAATGCACTTAACGTTACTTTTCCTTCATCTTATAGTGGTACTGCATGACCATTAGTCTCTTTAATTGGTGCCGCCTACCGGAGAAACCTGTGGTTTAAACGTTAGGTGTGTTATGTCAGAGAGCAGCACTTTAAGGGGCTTAGTACAGTTAACATTTTACTTCTATGATGTTCAGTTCATATAGAAACCAATGACCGATCAGCGCTGCTAGGTAACAAAAGTCCAAACAATACAGAGATGACATGACATCCACCCAGCAACACACACGCTATTTGCTCGAAAGTAAAAATCGTTTATGCCTATGGTTGATTATCAAGATTGTTGAAAAATCTCGATTTTGATTTCACCAAGTTATTAAAAGATTGACGTATACTAAAATGCTGACTGTAGAATCTCACGTTTAAGTCTAGTTACCCTGCCCCTTAAAGCATTCCACCGCCAGTGATGTGAATGCATCCAGAACTTCTTCCTTATTGCTTTAATTTAATTTCTTGCCGTTTCTACATTATCTACACTGCGATCGTCTGTGGCGTTTGGTTGGTGTTTCAATCGTTTTCCATGGTCGTGTGCTCCTGAGCGTGACTTCGCGCTTTTATTTAGATATGACATGACAGCACATGTCAATCGAATATGCGTTTTAAATTACTCAACATTGCAATTGCATTTCCTTGTAGCGTTCCTCTATTTACAATACTCACTGTGGTTTGAAACGCGCGTTTTTCTGTTTTCCTGACTACCTACCAATACTTTGTATAGTCGGCTAATGTGTACTTGTTCACGTTGCAAAGCTTTTTGCCGTGACATAATACGTCATTGATAAAATCTATAATCTTGAAAGCTCGATTGTTATCTGTCGATCTATCCTCACTTGTTCTGAGCACAAGTTGACCTCCGTTTTTTTGCCTATAGATTGCTCTGCGGTGTTGCGGTTAGTCATGTAGTCCGTGTAATAAGCCACGTAGCAAGGTTGGACTGTCACGTCTCGACTTATTACAGCGCTATGCAATTTCATTGCTACTGACTTCTGTTTAGTTTTAAATTATCTTTATTTTATTTGCTTTTTATGTCTTCAATTTCGCTCTGAAGATTGCTTCAAAACGTCAGTTGCAACAATTCATGAAACTGTCTCTAAAATCTGTATTTGCTTCTCTAACTTCAGTTTGTGATGTAACATGGCCGAGTATCTATTCAAAATTACATCGATACTTGAGTTGGGTGTATCTCAAGAGGATTATCTCTAACTTTATATAGCTCGAGTGCCTAACCCCATTAGTTAGACGGGAAGGTGTGGTCCAAATTTAGGATAATGAGCGCCGGCGTTGTTGTCACGGCAATTAACTGGTGGGCTAGGGTCTTCCGGGACTATTTCGGAACGGTGATCGATAAGCTTTGTTGGTGCACGGAAGATGACAAAAGTCAAAGACCAAATTAGACGGACTGTGATGAAGGAAGTACAAAATTTGTTTGTTTCGGTTCTGTGCTTGACTAGTTGGGTTATAATCTTACATGGTTAAAAAAAAAACATGTTGTCAGCGTCACGTGAAGACTTGATATGGTGAAGCTAAAAATGCAAATGAGATGCGTCGCTTAAGATTGCAACCATCATTTTAATTTACGTTATATCCTGCGTGTACCGTAAACACGTTATCTGTAATGTTCCTTTTAATCTTTCTTTCCGTAATAATGCTAATTACTTTTACGCAATTCAACTGGCAGTGGCAATGAAGCATTTGTAATAGTGAAAGTGCTGCCTCAAACTTGTTTATGTACGTTTCTATCTTATCAACGTCCTGATAACACTTAGGTAAGTAAATCGTAATTATCAAAAAGTTGTGATTAGTCAAATGCGCAGGCATTCGGAAGTTATTCGTGGATATTTAATTGCATCATTTATTTAAAAGACAGTTGGGTCTATAACGGTAGCTGCTTGTGTCTTTTTTTTGTTTTTGTAAAACCAGTTTGTCTTTTTTGGGATTGGAAAGTTGGCAGCCCTGCAGTATGTTACTGGCTCGCGTAATTGGCTTTTATTACATGTGAATCATTAATGAGTCCTATAGAGGTGAGAGTAATGTTTTATTCGATTCACAACCACGCCCACATTTGCGCGCGCATCTTATTAGCCGATATCTCGATAGGGTTGAGGGTAGAGATTTGTTTATTGCACATGTTATTTGTAGGGTTTCTTATTTAATGAGCGATTCGTATTGATTTAATGGCGGCGCATGGCAGCCGCGTGCGCTGTTCCAGCATTGTTACTTCGGCATTTAAATGTAAATTTCGCACCGCATTTATCACTTACAATGAACGTATCGGCGGGCTATTGTTTCGAGATATTTACAGCCTATTATTTTAATAAAATTACGATCTGTTCCAAATACGTGGCCGCTAGGAAGCTAAGCCGACCCGATACTCGCTTTTATCTTTGATCGCCACTAGTTTAAACAAAGCGCGACCACAAAAGTAGTTCCGTTACAGTTTCTTGCGGCTTCCCACACGCTATGCAGTTCCCATTCAAAACATCAGACATCGCGACTTAAAACAACCACGAACACAACTAAATCGTCCTAACACGCCAACGCAATCACAACACTGTTGCGTCCTCGCTTGAGCTTCATTTCAATGCTAGATGCCCGTCGCATCCGATTATGAATGGTACGAAAAACTGTACCAATATTTACGCTCCGTTACGCGGTATTTTTTTAACTTGTAACTCACCTGTGCACATTTGTGACGTCACCGCAACTCAAACACGAATTAACGTTTTGAGAAACTTGTTTGTTCGTTGCGAAATGGGAAACGTTAATTTAGTTCTATTGATGTAAGTATATGTATAAGTGTACGTTGTTGGCTGTACAGCGATCAAGGTTGCCTAATGTAATGTAACGATAGCATTGAACTTTAAAAAAATACAATATCAAAGCCTTTTTGCAAGCTACAGGAAACGATTTGTTTACTCGAACGCTAAAACCAATTTTACTGGGCAATCATTTGTCTATTGCGGTAAATTTAAGTGCTTTCTCGTGTAAGGTTTTGTACGCTTTTGGATTTTTCTATTTTTGCCTCCCATCTACCATCTCCACTGTTGAACATACAGACGGCCCCTTATACAGAAATAGTTCCAAAACTCACAGCAATGACGAACATAAAAGCAAGGAGTTCTATTAGTGCGCTCCAAATATAACTTTGTTATTCTTTAACTTTAACCATAAACAGTGTTATTTTTAACCTCACAATGCGTCTGAAAGCGCCATTGTGTGACGATATCTAACCAACATTTAACCTTAAAACCTTCTTTCAAATTGGGCAAACAGTCAAAAGAACACGCTTCATCCAACTTCTAATGACTGACATAATACGTGATTCGGCTGAAATTGTTTCGTGTTTACTAAACAAAATCGCACGATGGCAAGCCGTGCGAGACGTAACGGTTCGGTTCGTGAAACGTGAGAATAGGGTCGTCCATGGGTTCTTTGTGGACCGCAGGGAGGGTCAGGCATCAAAAGTTTATGGCGAAAGATGTGCGAAGTCATAACTTGGTTTAACAGTCCGTGTTTCTGGTTGCCTGGTATCGTAGGTCTTGAAGGGATGGCTAGCTTTGGAGTTTGTAGGTCTTTACTTACGGTGGTAGTTTTTTTATTATTATTGAAGTATAAAACAAAAACTTTGATAGACTGGAGTCTTTCAAAATTTTAAATTAATTATTTGAGCATTTCTCATTATTTTTTTCCCTTCCAATGGCAGAAAAATGGTGTACCTATTATACATTTTTGTGAATTACTAACCATTTTCGTTTTGCATGGAATTTTGGAACACTGGAGTGGAGTGAAGAAATAGCATAAAATTGCAGAAAATATCACAAAAGACGTGAAAAAACTATTAATTGATCATTCCCTTAGTCTTTCGTTATCTCATGATTTCGAAGGCGAGGTGCCAAAGAATCGGGATCTTGCGCTAGTCTTGGGATCGTAAATTTTGTAGCTTGAAGTGTCAGGTTTTATGTGAGAATTACAGCGTGATAGGGCGTTTTATAGTTTGATTTTAGGTACATCGACGATTGAAAGCGATGTCGTATAGTCAGTTTAATACGGGTTTTATTGACAGCGCTCTGTGGACATAAAGGGATACTGTACATTTCACGCGATAACATCGTCGTCGTTAATACGAGCTAGAAAAAACGGTTAAAATGTGCAAATGTACCAAACATACCTACACACAGAGTGACTTTCTTATAATATCAGTAAAGTACTGGGTACGACCGAACGCACGGGC
>BHDV01072417.1:38351-79369 GCA_005406045.1 Adoxophyes honmai | reverse complement strand
TTTTTAATACGTTTTATAGCTTCCAGAGTAGCTTATATATACCCCCGTAAATTATCGTACGGGGTGCCAGTTACACCCTGTATATCTAGTATCGTCTTCGGTAGGTCCTAATCCTAACTGACAGTCAATCGTGTTGACATTTTAATACTCTAGACACCAAGAAATAATGAAATTAACTTCTTTATTTAATAAAGTATGTTTTGTTTGTTACAGGGGTCACGTGCCAATGAGCGCTGTTCTTAATAATCCGTAAGTTAAACCTCCACTTTAGATTGACATGGCCACTAAATCACACTAACAGACTCGACTAGACCCGAGCGACGGCCATTCAAATGGCTTAAAGCGGCATAATACATTGTGACAAGTTTGGACACAAAAAATACGTACAGATAAACACAAAACGAGTCTGTGCGGTTGTTTACAAGCCGGTGCGTGGACCCTACACCGGGTTACGTCACTGTTTTATATGCATACTTATGTAAATCCAAACGCCTCAGTGCAACACACATTGTCAGTGACACGAACAAATTATTCAAATTTTGGAATATGAAAATTAAAGTGTATGAACGCAGTGGCTTCCATGCTCATGATTAAGATGTTCTACTCGCGCGGATTTGACTTTGTTACGTTAAACGGCTGTTGTTAAAATGTCGGAATTGCGGTGAATTTGCTTGAATTGTATACTTGTCTTTTTTGGTGTGCTTTTCTCTTGTCATGAAATGGTAGCCTAGAATTTAGTGACATATTTATGAGATTCGAATGAGGTAGCTCTTAATCCAACAATAGGATGAAGCATCAAAGTTGCTTAGTTCATGTTTTAGGCGTCATGATATAACAACTCGTAGGCATGGCGTTAGCACATATATCATCCATGTAGGCGGTATACAATGATAACATGGACTCACTGCATTTGAATAAATCAAACCCCACCAGTGCTGACCCATTTAAATCTGATTACGTTATAATCGCATAGAATAGAGCCATTGGTACAGAATAATAAAGTGGAATATATTCATGTAGTGATTACTAGATACCTACCAACATTTTGGTGATGCTGGGTAGTTAGGTCCCTGAATGTCCATCATGTTTAAATTTGAACTGTTCCATTTCATTTTGCTGTTTCTGTTCATGAAATCAAAGATTCTAGTCTAGAAAAATCGCTATTCATTAGAAACATACGTAATTAGATGATTGAAGCTAAGGTCGTTAAAGATATCCTCTTACATAGTAACAAAACAGTCAATCCAACGTAACAACTCTGAATGCGCATTAAAGAGAAGATAAAAGTGTTCCATCTTTTTTTTACGTCGAAAACAGATGCCTGGGTATTTACCTCGGTCGACCTTAATTGAAAAATGTAATCTCACTCAGGTTGAATTTTTTTCGGATAACTCACGTTTATTAATTCGAGTTTAGCTCGACATTTTTCGGGCTGTTCCAACTGTTCCATTTTATTTTGCTGTCTCTGTTCATGAATTAGAAGATTCTAGAAAAATCACTATTCATTAGAATCATACGTAAGTAGATGATTGAAGCTAGGGTCGTTAAAGATATCCTCTTACATAGTAACAAAACAGTCAATCCAACGTAACAACTCTGAATGCGCGTTAAAGAGAAGATAAAAGTGTTCCATCTTTTTTTTTACGTCGAAAACAGATGCCTGGGTATTTACCTCGGTCGACCTTAATTGAAAAATGTAATACCATTATTACCACTGTCTGCACACTTTTGGAAACATCAAAGCGTGACAAAACGATATAAAATGAAGTGAAGTTAAGTAACCATGTTGTAATAACGAAGCGTAGGCCACGCCGCCAGCGTTTTGGGAATTTTACTGTAGAAAACGTTGGTTTAATAAATCTGTAGATATATCTATGGCTCTTGATGGAATAGAAATTGATAAATTTACTGATATTATTTATGCAATGAGTAAGTAGAATAGTTGTTGTAAAGATAACGATCGGAGAAGAGTATAAAACCGCAGGAAACATCGTAAAGATGATAGGAAAAACGAGTTTTTCAATAATTTATTACCATGTGAATCGTTTAGTTTTTTTAGATAAATATGAGTTACTGCGGAGAAGTTTCTATTGCATGTATCTACTAGTGAGAGAAATTGAGACCGCGAATAGATCAGTATTAGTCTAAGGGTCTCACCAAACCAGTCGACGCCTATTCGGCAAAATGCGGGTAGAAAAAGCTTTATGTCAACGCAATAAGGGCGAACAAGACGTGAAATGGCTCGGCCATTCTCGGTCGAACGAGCCGAGCCGATTGACGTCTTGTTCGCCCTTATTGCGTTGACATAAAGCTTTTTCTACCCGCATTTTGCCGAAAAGGCGTCGACTAATGTAGGGAGACCCTAAGAGTGACAGAGATTATTCTTTATTCAATTTGGTTAAATCGCCCTGTCTCGCCAAATCGGAGATTTGTGGAAATCTAGCGAGTAGTGATATGCCCAGCAAAGAGACGTTCAACCACCTAACAAACTATAAGGAGATTCCTTTAACCTCCTGACGACCGGCGTCAAATTATGTGCAGTTCAAAATTGACCCTTAATGTCAATAGACAAAGTTACAAATGACTTTTATTTCATGTAATACTATGTATAGCACACAGGTCGTCAGGAGGATAAAACCAAATGGGAACGCCCCAAAATATAAATAAAAT
This sequence comes from Adoxophyes honmai, assembly GCA_005406045.1. Taxonomy (NCBI): domain Eukaryota; kingdom Metazoa; phylum Arthropoda; class Insecta; order Lepidoptera; family Tortricidae; genus Adoxophyes; species Adoxophyes honmai. The sequence goes on along the minus strand of BHDV01072417.1, from coordinate 76,699 downwards.
TTACGTATGTCGTCGACACTGTCAAACTAAGCTATCATAAAATCATACCTGTTTATTAATGCAACATCCGACCATCATGACGGTACAATAGCCCGGCGCTATCTCTACGCGGCGCAGCGCCTTTTGTCCCTATGTCCGGCGTTCTGTGTGACAGCCTCTGTTTCCGCTTTCCGAAGCCTGTGTGATATGCACAGTTTCGAATTAAATGACGACTGCATTGTGCATGAGGATTTTGCATTGAGGGCACAAAATGATGGAAATTCCTTCAATTAGGTACTTGAATTTTTTCACCGTCCGAATGATTCTAACGTTTCTTGTTCGTGTCATTACTGAATGTTCTTCTACCAGGAGTTACAATCATTTTCATGACTTCACAGGCAAATAATGAATTGTATTGTGTTGCTCCTGTGTGGTGTCGTGTTAGAATAACACCTCTCAATTTCTTCCGTGGATGCCGTAAGAGGCGACTAAGGAAATAGGTTTCGGTATGCTTTTGGCGACAGGCTAGCAACCAGTCACTATTCTACCTCTTCCATCTCTTTGCAAACCTAAAACTATGCTAGAAGTGATTAAAAAAGGTGGAATAGCCATGGTCTTGTCTGTGTCGCGGTATGTATCGCAGGCTAACATCGACAGTTCCTATTAAAGCTGTCGCTGTGGCAGTCCTTACTAATTTAAGTAGATAGACACACATGCACAGCATGTTAAAACAGCCAAAATTATTCTATGACATAAAAAGCATATAAATGCTTTCAGTCTTTGCTTTCCTGTTGCTTAATGTTGACCTGTTTTCAATACTCCTGAGCATTTATCGATTTTATCACATTTATGTTTACCATTACGCAATATCGTTAACGTCCATAAACTCAATTACATGCTCGGCGGTCGCTTCCGCACCGTTGAAGCGCTAGGAACCAACTTATCTCCCTGACAACCATCCGATATGCCTTGACGGTTTGCTAGTGGCTTGCCTTTGCCTATCTGCGTATTTACTAAGGATAGCTTAAGACTGCATTGGGATTGGAATGAAACTGCAACGAAAATGTGGGCTTGGGCTGGTTGTTTGTAAAGTTCGAGTAAGAAAAGACTACTTTAACGCATACGTCGTAGGTCATGCAGTAGGTAATTGCAAGTCTGGTTCAACGATCGTTCTTTGTTACATCTTCATTTTGTCTGTTCCTCGGTGCCTATATGTTCTGGTCGTATACCGCTCTTATTTCATTAGTTTTAAGAGCTCTGATGGCTTGCCTCTAAAAATAGGACAAAAGTTATGAAACGTATTTAACTTTCAATTACTAAATGCTGCTGCTGCTTTCTAATTTAATGATCCTCTTGGATTTAATCTAACTGCAATTCACGTCTCTCAACCCGTCCCATTCACACCTCAAAATAAAAACAAAAGCCGTACTTCCTCCGCCCTTAATCACAAATCTTCAAGCCGTCTGCTCGGATTTCAAAAGTAAACCTCACTAATAACCTGTCACTTTTGACTGCCGGTCCGCACGCTAGACTTATATTACGTCTGCGGGGTTTTTAATCTCGGCTTTTCCTCATTTTCGAGAGCGACGCTTGTCTTAATCAAGGGCCCTTGGGGCAACCTGCGCTCAGGCACGCAGTTCTGTTCGTCCAGAAACTGTATTCACAGCTAGAAATATAGCTGGTGCATTGTCTCGGAGAAGCAAGAATGTGTGCGCTCGGAAACCTCTTTTGTATTTACATTGTTGATAAGACTCGTTAATTCTATTATGCTTGGCTAAGAAACCTCGCGAACTATTTTAGCTTGCATCCGCTTAGCTTCGAACAGGGTTCGATAGGATAATAATTATATACCTAATTATGATAATTATCGAATAAAAATAAGAAAAAATGCATTCCCTAACTTTATTCGATGATAAAACACGAAACAGCAATAGCCAATGAATTTATCACACTGGTAATGTTGATGGATATCCAGTAATAAGAATCTCAATTATCTGGATAAAATTGAATCCTGGGTTTAAACAATGTTACTGCCCCCGGAGTCTAACTTGGCAAGGTTTTAAGGAGTGAGGGTAAGTAACGTACCGCCTTTTCCATAGTAAAGCGACGTGCAGATTTGACTGTATAAGTAATAGTTTTCAAAAGCGCCTGATAAAAACAGGTAGCAACAACTCTCTTCCTATCAACATCAAGTACGTTTACCACAGGCGTCAATCATAGCCGAGTCCTCACGCGTCCTACAATATTCATTGGTTCACCTTCCAAGGAATGAAAGGGCGACGACACTCATTAGAGATGTCGGAATGTATCATTAGTTGCTTCAACACACAGACCACGTCTTTCAATACCTCCGTAATAACGATCGTGACCCGACACGACTGCCGGGAACGCTGCGATGGTTCGCTCCAGACTTAGGTATAGGTATAGCTGAAATAAGCAGGAATTTGAGGATCGTATTCATAACGTGTTGATTCTCCTAAATATCGGCAAAGTTTACGTAGGACCGTAGAACTATTGTATTGTACAGGTATGTAAGGTATGAGATCAGCTAAGAAGTAGTTTGACCTACGACTTGCAGACTTCACAATCACACCAACACGCTTATTTATAGTAAATGTTGATTTGCATGTAGGTACAAGCTCGTTAAATATTTACGTGTGTACGATTATGGCACACTTCAAACTAATTTACAAGCAGTTACGAATGAAGAACCGGCACTGGGTTTCGTCAATAGAAGCAATAACAGTAATCGCAATATGATCACTCAACTGTTATTTTATTTGTATCTACGGTCGATGTTATTAACGCTGAAATGAAAACGGCGTCCGCTAGTTTTCGACTGCCCACACCGAAATTACCTCGCTTTAAATAATTGCTTTCACGGTTCATAAAGAGAGCATAGTGGGAGTTTTTCTTTGGAAATGTATTTTTCTCAGTTCCCCGTCTAGACGGCAATGCGGCGGCTGCTGAATCCACAGCTCTCGCCGTCTTATTATTTTTGTGCAATGTAATGTTTCGGAGCTTACCACCACCCTCCGTATTTTCCTCGTCATTACATATTTACCTCCGGTTGGCGCGGCTTACGCTTTTCCTGCTCTTTGTTCAATTCCTTGCCCAATAACGACTTCTTTAAACGCATAACTTGAAAAGAAATCTCGTAATTTGATTTTTTACCTACAAGCTGCCAGTAAATTTATTGCGTACCTCGCCCGAGAATTACGCTGAAAATTATTATGAAGGACTACAAAGGAATCCGTTTTCTTTTTTCGGTTGAGTGCACTCCCCTGATTGCTAACCTGTGTAAACCACACACGTAGGCATCCGACTAGCAGACTCAAGAGCCCTAGAAGATAAATGAGCAGCTCTCTAAGTTATTGGCTGGGGGGAGAGGTAATTAACACCCAACATTACCATATGGTTGAGGGAAGATGGATGCTATGCGGAGACTGTAAACACGCCTGTTAGCTTGATGAGTTCTTGTCTTTTTCTTGTTTTCCTGATTAATTATCTGTATGTTGATTAACACTCGGGTTTTTGTTTATGCTTTTTGTATCGCAGCGTGAGGCGACGCCATTTTGACTCGCTGTATTTTTTCCCGCCACGTCTTTCATGATTGAGATTACCAGTTTGATCAGCTTTTTGTTTGTCTCCTTGTAATGAACATTATGATTGTCCACATTGTTAGACTCTAAAGCGAGTTCTTTCTTCAAATCGTCTCGGTTGATTAAGACTCTCCCAGTATGTGCTGTTTTTCGCAATAGTACTTGCAGTGTGTAACAGTTTGTTCACAATGGCAACTGGGACGCGAGTCCTGCCTCGTTTCCTTCCGGTGTAAACTTTGTACACTTCCACATGTGTCTCGTTTAATACTGAGCAACAATGCAGTAGTTTTCGTTTTTAATGGAACATCGTCGTGGCTGAATTCGAAATGAGCTCCAGACTTGATGCATTGTATGTGGTTATAGCTGTGTCTGACTACGTCACAAACAGCAATTACAGAATGTTTGAGAGCATAATGTGCACAGCGGGGCTTTCGGGACATTAGCCAAAGAGTAATGCACCTGTTACAACTGCCAACGTAGAATTTTTTTTCGGTAGTTTAAGGATAGATGAAACCAAATTCAATTGTAATACTTCACTATTACCCCATTTTTCACTCGAAATATTTATTCATTCGCGAATAAAGATTGACTTGTACCAAGATAACATTTAATTCGCGTTTCGTTGACTCGATCCAATGAAGATTTATATCAAAACGTACCTTATTAATTTCGAAAATATTTTCAATTATTATCTATTAGAATAATATGATGTTTCGTCAGAATAACTCCTTTATTAATTTACACTCTTAGCAAATTTTTCTTGCTACGAAAGCTCCGGGGTATACATGTCTTCTATTCAACAATGATTGAGTGATCAACAGTTAATAGTGTATTTATAGATTCCCAATACTGATTCTCTAATTAATATTCCTTTACCTTACCCTCGTCACTAGACCGCACCATGTGAATGTGCATGATAACATTCAAACATATGACGGGGCGTCCCTCGATGAGGCTTTGTTAGGAAAGTCCATGTCTACTGGAGGATATGGGACGTCTATGGGGAATCAATGTAACTGCCTGAAATGTGAAAGGATATAGCGGTTTTCGTTGAAAGTTTTCAATCGAAAACTCTTCGAAGCGCGTTTATTTGATCGTAGTAACGCAAATGCGGTTTACGACAACTGGTAGTGGTATTGTACAGGGTATAAGTTGAAAACGCACCGCACATGCATCGAGTAAACACCGGCATGGAAGGCATACATCATGTATTAGCCACCCCTGTAATTTGGGTGGGTTTTATCGTTCGGAAACCGGCGATATGTCCCGTGCCCCACCACGGCTAAATAAAGGACGGCATAAATAGCAGCCATTATGAACGGTTAGGATAATGACAGGCACGGTTGCCTTATTTATGGCTCTCGCGAGTAATCGGTTTAATTTTTAGTAATTTGAGTAATGCAGGAGGTTTTCTACAATCGGCATGAATTAGTCAATGCAAAAGAAGCTTTAACTTGGCTTCGTACTTATTTAGAATGAAACGTAATAAACAAGACGATTAAAAATCAATAGGTGCCGGGGACACTACACCTGTCGTTGGACCTTAATGAAACTTTGACTAGATACATACCTAAGTACTCGTATCCGTGCTTTGGTTTGTTAAACAAGAAATTCCGAAAATACTTAAATTATTGTGAACGTTCTTTGACAAACGAATACGACTTAGGAAGTTTGGGAAATTTCCGAGGATTTAATCTATCATAATAATATTGTTAGTAAACATGCTTTTCTTTTGTCCGGTTTATATTATGCAGGTAATCGTGTCGATCGTATTGAATTAATTGACTAATGGTGCGATGATAACGCCTTATCAAGTTATCATTCAGAATTAAGGCTACGATAAAGTGACTTTATAGTTTGAAGATTTACTGCAATATGCGTTCTAGATGACTAAAGAACATTAATGATGTGTCGCAGTGTCATAAATACCTGTACTAGGTGTACATCGTATACGGATGTATTATTTGTATGTATCCTCTCTCTGTCAAGGGTTGGCTGTATGATATCCTTTGTATCTTTATCTTCTTTCTCATTTTCTCTTATTTCTTTTTTCTTGATATTCTGCCTTCTTTATATCTTTAAGTTTCTGATAGGTACAAACCATTGTTTCATTCTCTTTCTTCTTTTATTATTTTGTAACTAGCTCTAGCTATATTTTATACACGCATTTTTTCCTTTTTGCTATTATGAATTTATGAATCAGTAAAATTATTCTCTAGGACTAATATCTCCGTGTAGTCTCTGCACGCTGCCTCTGTAGCTTGTATAAGGTTGTTAGTTCCTATGTTTATAAATTCGTATGCTTTAACTTGTCTACAACTAAAAATAATAATTAATCAACTTGACCTATGGTAGATGTCTGACCAACTTAGAGGTAGGTAGGTACCCTTATTTTCCAGTTTTCATGTGTTTCCTTGAAAAACACTTTACATTCCAACAAAAAGGTGGATACAGATGTAGTGATCACGATTGTACAGAAATATTGTACGCGTTATCAATATATCGAATGCTTATCTTACGTTAGGACTCAATACATAAATTCTGTTGCTGTTTTGTTCTTAGTGCGTTTACGTTTCTTGAAGTGACATACAGTGCCGTTTACTAGTGGAGTGCATTAAGTGTGATTTTTAATGTGACTTAGTTATGTAGTTGATAAATGGGTTGCTAATAATTTGAAGTATTGGCTATCTTTACTTTCTTTAACTCGTTTAGATCGTTGAGCAACATAATTCGGAAGCGTTTAGTTACTTGATGTTGATTTTATGTGAATGTTTTGTTTGGGAACCTTTTCTTTACCTAGACGTCTCAAAAGTTTGGTAAATGCGCTAGTTAATGCGCACTTAATTCCTAAACACCTGGTGAAATCGAGCGACTTTGTGGATTTGTCTTGTGCATAAGTGTGTCTGCTTTGGTGTAACTTTTCAGACAGTTTAATGGAGATTGTTCCTAGTGTACAAAAATTGGTACACGAGTTCAAAACGACAGTTCTTCTTTTAACCTAGTCATTCTTAACAACTAGAGATATGTATTGCTTTGTGGTATGGACAGCTGCATGTTATAAATATGTTTTAGCTTCTCCAATGTATCGTGCACCACTATTACCACTGATAACATGTCGGGAGTCAATTGTTATTAATGATCGTCATTGTCTCAGACGGGCATAACGTCTTCAACTCTTCATCATGATGTTGTAACATGTGACATAAACGGAATTTCTATCATGATGTTATGTCCATAAATAGGTTTGCAAATATGAAGACTCTCTACGTCATACTGACTGATAGACTCATGAAACTGATGGCTCAGTCCAAATCTATGGACTTAGAGAGCTGAATGAATAAATGTAATTTTTAATACTTCCTTAACTTGGTTGCCTTGTTAAGTTGTATCGAATGTTCAGAATTTATACGCCCTTTAGAGGCATACAAGGAAACATTTATTCTATATCATTTGAGATTTTATTTTTAATTACTCTTTTAGTCGCTTATACGCATATTTCAGTTGCACAATTGACTTGGGTTAGAGAATACGTTGTCTTGTGATATAACACAACCACCCCAAACTTCACAATGTAATGCCTAGTGCATACTCTCGCGTAAAATGTATAAGTCAGTACTCATTTCCTTGCTCGTTTTATATGGAAATCCGAGTGAACTGGACGTCTGGAGTGGCTTAGAAAAGCGGCGTTGGCGTTGAAATATCAGACCAGTCGGCGCCGGCACAAGTTTAGTAAAGTTTCTCTGCGCTTGAGTTGAGCAGCCGTCCAATGCACACTTTCCACCAAGCCGCTTCCGTGGTAGTTTTGAAGTAACGTTGTCTTTTTTAATTTTTATTTAAATATTAAAATAAATATAAACTCCAATTTCCAACAATTGAATATCAAATACATGATTGCATTGATTTGCAATCTATATCGAAGCGTTATCTTGATCTACCATTCTAAAGCGGTCTTATCAGATCACCTAAGCAACTCGCGTTTTATAGCCACTAAGTATTTTTTCCTGGTTAAAGAAATGCATAGACAATATCGATAAACTATGTGCTTGACGTGTTTTTCTATATACATAATGGTGATAAGAAAGACGCTAAAGTCTCATCATACTTTGGTGAATTACTTTCTTCCGCGAATAATGCTACTGTTCGTTGTCATTTCGTCGCCGAAATTAAAATATACAAGTCAATAGGCATGTACAGATTAATTTGAGCTGCCACTACGCATTCAGCACCAGTAAATGCCAATTAAGGTTTCGTTATTAACGAATGCATCCGATGACACCAGTTACCGATTCGATTCAATTACCACTACGCGTCTGATGCAATGAGGATTGACAACGTTGTTTATGAGCTTTTCAATGGACCAGGACCGAGTTAGTTTGATATGTTTATATGCAATGATAAATTGACAATTAGAAGTAGTAAGTTTGTTGTGGAAAATGTTTTTAGAGGCATCCGCTTTTAAAATTAGGCTTAGCTACAATATTAAATTTGATCTAAATACAAGCCATCTAAACTCAAAATAAATCGACCGTTATAACATCTTTCGAAAACAATCTACGTATTTATCCGGTAGTAGCCATTCCTCAATCTAATAATCTCCAAGCTAGGCATTCCGTTGTTTAACTAAATCAACGAAACCCTCCAAATACTAGACCTAAGCTTCGCCGGATTCGCATACATCAAAATCCTTTCCCGTTTCGTCACGTCTCGTAAATCAGGCGCTGTGGAATCGGAATCGCATTCTGTCCATCACAAAAAGGCTTAAACGCCTTAATTTTATTATGGCGTTACGCTCTTTTGAGCTCGCGTGCCGGCATTGCATAGCGTTCGGTCCAGTTTCGATATCGCGTTTCCCGACTCCGGAAAATCCTGGACGTTCGATCGTATTTCAGTGTCGACTGGTAGGCGATTGCAGGGGTACTTTGGGGGAACTAGGTGCCTCGTATATTTTGTGTTGCTGTGTGTACTCAGCTTTACATTAAGATTTTTAGTGTCTGTGATATATTTGTTGTGCTTACTTATTAAATCATTTTACGGAAATTTTGGGTTGTTTGTAGTTTTTCGACTTGCATATTTTTTCATGATTAGGTAATCATGAATTTAAAATTCTAAGAATATTTCATGTTTATGTCTCATTGAAAAACTGATTGGCTTCCACATTTCCCTGCGGTAAATAGCTAATATTGCCCTTTGTATCTGCATTTTGGTCAATTTTCTTCTATTTTATGTGGAAAAATTGCAAATTACACGACAGCTCAATTTATCAGCACCCAGGAAGTTAGTGAGGTCAATAACCTGTTTAATATACTGCACAATAATAATAAGCTAGCTGGCTGGACGGTCGTTCATTAGACTACAACTACACACGTTAACGTAGCCTAAGCTAGGGACGGCTAGACGGGCGATGTCCTACCATTTCAATGTGTGCGTCGATGAAAATACAAACATTTCCGTCTAGCAACTTCCTAGTGTAAGTTACGTACAGGTGTTGTTGTGTGAGTGTCGGGATATCGTTCACCCTTATATTTGTACATACTGTTGATTTCCGTTCGAGTTTTATTTAAAAATACCCTAGCGCATTTCGATTGCTTGTTTGCGGTTTTATGTGCGCTGATTTGTTCAAGTTTTGCCAGCTAGGTTTTTCCTCGGTTTGCTAACCTGTTTATTTGTTTCTATTTACTCTACATTATAATAACTCAATGCAATGTTAATTATTTTCTTCTTGACCTCTACAACTCTGGATTCACATATCATCTCCCAATCTTCGATGTCTCTCGTCTCATGTCTCTTTGGACATTGGTCGTCTGTCTGTCTGTTGTTAAATTAGCACTTTTGAAAAGGGACGTAAACTTTTTTTTATGCCTATCACCCTTGCTGTTTTGGCAAGGAGTGTTTTCCCATATAACATTAACTCAATTATTTGAACATAAGTATAAATGTCCATCCCCCAAACAACTACATCTACACAGTTCTACATTTCAATATTTCTTTCAACTGCACTGTTGATTTTATGAACATCTAGATAGAGATGTATTATCAATACAAGAAGTACAGTCTACAAAGGTTTACACTTTCTATTGTTGTTTCCAATATCGGCGCAACGCGTACAGTCGGCTCCGACGACGCTTAGCGCGTCGCGACGAGTGCGCCCCTTTGTTCGCCAACAATGCTGACTGTACTGTACCTAGATTTATACCTAGGGTAGATTTGATTGTGAAAGTTTAGTGACACTAGCTGTGCCTTTATTCGGATTGTACCTGCGTTAATGCTAAAATGTTTGAGAAAACCTTGAAGTGTTTGAAATGTTTATTTCGCACCTTTAGAATGGAATAGATCTCATCCGAAATTGGTCACTTGTCAAAAAAAAAAAAGTGTATTTTTTGTGCATTAATTATGTACATATGTAGTTTTTCAACAGGTCATATTTTGGATTGGATCTGTTTCATTCTAAAGGTGCGATTTAGAACTAAATTAGTCTTAACGTTGAATAACATTCAAGCGATGACAAACGCGTAAAGAAACAGACAGTTTTATTTCCAAAATTTCGCAGCAATTTCATGCGACTGATGTAAAGAGATTGGTTTAGCGTAAAGTTGTGGTAAGCCGCATGTGCATTGAATCAACGTTTCATTCTCCATTTCTTCTTTTTGTCTTTGTCTTTTTGAAGTGCCTAAACCACTATGAATCAACTTGGTTATTCCGCAATTTCTCGGAATTCTCATAGTTCTTAGCATCAAAGGTAACTAATATTCCTCTACGAAATCCTCGCATCCCCAAAGCGAAAATCATGGTGTACACTCTGTGGAATTAACGTTGTGTTAACGAGCCACGCCGGCCCTTGTTTGTTTGTCCGACTGTACACAACTTCCCTTGTTAGTGCTTTGTGTGCGGTTTTGGATTCCCTTTACTTAATTGAATGCTCTGTAGTTATTGGGAGAATCGATGGCTGTTGTGCTTTGATGTTTATGTTGATGATCTAATGGTCGATACAAGCATTAATCCCTAACTTTGAGTTTGTAATTTTGGGTCAAATGGAGGCTATATGGTGATTAAACATATGTAATGCGTACAATCTCGCCTATATTATCAAACGGGGTAGGCAGAGCACGCTTCTAGTTTAGCATCATTTTAGGTTTCAAAACAGATGAAAGAGGTATTGTAGTGAGAGGTTTAGGCCTAAACCATACCTAAATCTATTTCCTTAGTCGCCTCTTCCGACATCCATGGAAGAAATGGTGAGGTGTTATTCTAACTGTTTGTAAACAGCACATGACTTATCGTACGAAAGTGTGTCTGTCTTACTTATACTTAAACGACTCAACCGAAGTTTGTAACAAAAACCGAGGCGTTACATACTCATGGTTGAAATCCTGGGATGGTTGTGCCCTTTACACAGGATAGGAATTCAAGAAAGCGAACCTAGACTTACTTTATTAATACTCACTCAATTGTTAATTCGCGAAGACCCGGCTTACATTGAGCGAAGTTGAACAAATTGCCACAAAACATGGACGTTTAACAAAAAGCTGTTGGCAATGAAACGGAGCTGCAACGAGCTTAATTATTAACAGTTCGATTAAAACCTGTTTAGTCGTTTAGTGGATTGTATAAATATGGCGACGTACCTAGGATTTTTTTTAATTTCATTGCAGTCTTTATGAAACAACGCGCTTACTGTGGGGCTCATACATAACGTGTTCACATTTGAGGTTCAGAAGCGTATAACAGCAAAAATGAATGCTTCCGCAAAAAGTCTAATAAATACTTAGGTATGTAGTTATTTGTCATCCTCATATAGACCAAATTAATAACAAGAATAACAATTCTGAAGTGCATCAAATGTTATGTTTGCCAAAGCTTGTATATTCAGTATAACTAGAATAATCTCCTGAAGACAAAAGGTGTGAGAAATGAGAGCGCGACAATGCAACATTTCATTAAAAATGCTGTCCCTAGCTAAACATGAAAACTAACGTAGAACAAAGTCAACTATTTACTAACAAAACTAACTTAGGTACTTTAAATAAAGATTACTTATTACGCGAATAAAGATTCGTTTGGTTGCGTCGACCTTTAGGATTCATAATTAAAACTTGAACTATGCCCTAATATTAAAACACAATCGGGGAAGGCAGAGCACACGAAACGATCCATAGACAAAATCATGAAATAGTGTTGAGTAGCATACCGCCTAAAATATACTTTTCACTTGTTTTCCTTTGCCTCTTACGACATCCAAGGTTGAAATGGAGAGGTGTCATCCTAAAACCGACGCCACACAGGGAAACATCTACCAATAAAAGACTATAAACAGAAATTGTCAGGAAGACCTTACAATTACACGATCCATTTCAGTGCCGTTTTAATCTTCAATTTCCTGCAATACGATCCGCGTATTTATACTTGGTACTACCTTAACCACAGACTTTAATCGAAATAGATGACTCGAGTGTATGTACTTCGCGTATCAAAAGGGAGAGCAATGCTCTTCCTTTGACGCGATTATATTTAGTTTTGTACCATTCAGGTTAGGTTTAACTGAGTAGAGATACGACAACTTGAATAAGGCGGCGTTACCTTTGAATCGGTTTCACTCGGTCTGTCAATTCCAATCACTAAAGCGCTCTGGTGACGTTACAGTAGGTAGAGAAAAAGTACCACGCTTGGTTTTCATACAAATGCAGGAACTTGTGGTATCTATTTCGGTATAAGTCTGTGACCGTAACGGTATACGGTATGATCGGGTTACGTATAATTGCATCTAGTGAACGCTGCCTGTAAACTACGTTTCACCGAAATGCGCTTTTCTGTGCATATAGTGAACGATGCAGTGGCTCTAGAGAACTGAATTGGTACTACGGGTACTCGATCAACCGAAGCACTGGGTTTTATGTTTGGATGTAAGAGTTAGTTGCGTGCTTGTAAAAGAAAACGTGTAAATTAGGTTCTAAATTATAGAAGTTGACTTATTTGAAAATTTGCTAGAAAATGTAGGCAATAAGCATCGCCGACAAAAGTTTTTACTTAAAAAAATATACAAAATAAAATATATAAATATGTAGAAGATCAAGGCAATTTTGCTTCAATTATGACCTTTAACCTTTTGACCGCCAAAGACGCCATATCACGTCATCGCAAGTCAGTGCCCGTGACGCCACGACGTTAAATGGCGCGTCGAAGTTATTGCGAAAGAACTGAAATATAAAACGCTACAACATTTTTTCTAGGTTTACTTTATTTATAGGTAGTGTAAGTTATTTTATACCTAATTTAAATAAAATAATACAGCACCATTCGAAAAAAAACAAGCATTATCTAAGAGCCGACTCACGTCATGGCGTTAGGAGCACAGCGTTTCACTTCGCGCCTTGGCGGTCAAAAGGTTAAAACTGAAATGAACGTAAAAGCGAGCTAATCCCATTATACTATGAAATTACATTTCAGTCAAAGAACTTTACATCTGCCCTCGTGCACATATCATTCAAAACATTTATGTCGTTCGAATTTTCAACACAAAACCTTTTAAATAAACTGTAGACACAGTGAATTATAACTCCTTACTATTTTTAATAGTACCTAAAGGTGTGTAGTAGAATGAGACGGTTGAAACGCACGAATAGTCGCCCGAATTCTTTCACTTGTGTGAAGTGACTTACAATCGACTTACGGCGGTAACCGCCCGCCCATACTTCCCGCCCTACAGTCGCGACGCGGCCTCCGTAGGGCGCGCTAGCCTTCACTCGTCCCTGAAAGCCTCGAGCTTCTAGTATCGTTGTGTGTCTTTGTTTTCAAACGGTTTGTATGTTTACTATCATTCAGTTGTTTGCGGGTGGGAATTAAGCTATTTATTTTTTAGGTTTCGTAGGATTTTTTTTTGTTGAGATTAACAATCTTTAGCTTTAGGGACTCTTTTGTTGCATTCGTGTTTCAAATGCGTATTTTAAAGGTTTAATGTATGAAGTTCCTTTGTCTTTATAAAGGAAATAGTATAAATAATATTATGTTAACTAGAAGCTTTATTTAGCTTTATTTTAAGCAAATTAAATACTTTTAATTTTAAACATTATACAAAATTTGGAGACTTTTATTAAATTAATATTGTATCCTTACCTACGAAACTGTCGGTTTCTTCTTTTGTGCTTCTGACTAACATATTTTCTGTAATTTAATAGACAAAGAAAAAATTAAATATTACATTTTGACTTCATTGTTCCAAATTTCGAGTATCATAATAATATGTATAAAATTTGTACGTTGCTAAAAATACGCAACAAGTAGGTATGCAACATTTTAAGTTTAAAGACTCCAAAACTTACAGGAAACAAACTACAATGAGTCGAAGAATAATTCGACATTCCGATCTACATATAAAGCAACCTCCTTCTATTCCAGTAACAATAATGACAAGTGTTATCAAGTAACTGAACGCTTCCGAAGTCGCTCCATTGTAAACATGTCATTGTCAATACAGCTCTCAGACCGTACGGTCCGTGCTTTCATAAATTCTCTTTACTTAACTAACTTTTAATATAATATACAAATGATCTAGTTTGGACATATAAGTGATTTTAGTGAACGTTAGTGATAATTATTGTGAGCAACATGGAGATTTTAATAAGTAGACGGCCGATGGAGGAGAGGCTATTTAATTTTAAGTCTGTCAAAGATATGTTCGAAAAACCGAGGCAGCAGAGGTAATGTATTTTATTTGTTGTGTTATTTTGTTTATTATCGTTTTTCACTGTTACGGTCAAGGACTTTAATTCATGAGCCACCATAGAAACTTCTCAAAAAAAAAACATAACGATTTCCCTTGATAATTAATGGGATGTCACTATGACGATTACTGTGAATTGGTTCCATGGTGGCTCATGAATTATTCTCCTTGACTGTAGCTATAGCTTATTGTTCCCTCTCTTAGATAGGTTTTGTAGAATTCTATGAATAAAGTATTTAAAAAAAAAAACTATTGTTATAATTAGAATGTTCTCTTGAACACTGCCTTGCACTAATAAATTGCATCTAGTAAAGCCTGTAAATGTGCTACTTAATAAAATTGTTATTTTTCCTCCTAACCTGAATATAAACGAGCATATTTTAAATTAAAGTTATTCGTACCTACATTGAGTCCAGCGTGAAGCGAGATTCCACATGAGCTGCCATAAAAGGCAAGATGAAACTACCAGAGCTACTGGATGTTGATTAATTTTACCAAACCAAGCCACTGCGTTTTTTACACTTAACTGACACTACTCATCGATTATTAAATCTTATCATCTTAATTTTAAGAGTTTTTTTTATTGGGAAACACTCAATGTTGACATAAAAAATATTTTTAATTTGCATTTTGTTTATCAAGTGAAATATTCCAACTTAGTTTTGAAGCAGATATCTGCTGCCGAGTGAATTGCATTTTTTATACACGTTTTCCTTAGATCTTAGTCGAAGTCTAAGTCGAGTCTTAATCGAAATCGTACTGAAAACAATGTGGAGAATATTAACTTTAGGAGTAAATTAAACATTGCAAATATTCTTCGGTTCTGTAGACACTAACTAGGTGGCATACTTGATAACCGTCAGTTATTCTTGATATCTCTAGAGTGGTCACACCGAAGAATTTTTGCATATTGGAGACATGATACTAGCAGCATGAATTTACAGTGACCGTACTCGCTAGACACGCTATTGAAAGGCTCGTTTCCTTTACGACGTTACTAGCGAGTATGGCCACCATAAACTCATATTACCAAATGTTGCTGAAGGCGACTCGCTCATGTTCGATGTGTGATTGTTTGCTTTCTTGCTTACAGACTCGGAGGCGGTGTGCAGCGGAGTGCAACGCACGCCGATATGCCACACCGAGGGGGCACCATTGCCGAAAGGTAAGAAGAAACTTTAAATACGTATTGCAATTTTTATCATGGCTCCTTCTTTCTAGCGGTTCTTTTCCGTTCCCGTGTTGTGTCGGTTTATCTATACTAATATAATAAAGCTGAAGAGTTTGTTTGTTTGTTTGTTTCAACGCGCTAATCTCAGGAACTACTGGTCCGAATTGAAACATTCTTTTTGTGTTAGATAGACCATTTATCGAGGAAGGCTTTAGGCTATATAACATCACGCTGCTACTAATAGGAGCGAAGAAACATTGAAAAATGCGGGAAAAATGGGGAAAATTAGTCGCTATTCCACGAGGACGGAGTCGCGGGCACAGCTAGTAACATATATTTTAGGCGAAAGGCTAGAAACCTGCCACACCTCTTAACTTAAAATCTAAAAAATATTCTAAACGTGGCTACGGGACGTGGAATAATCTTGGTTATGTATCTTTTGATTAATGTGTTCTGTATGCTCTGCCTACCCTATTTAAGAATAAAGGCGCGATGTGTTTATGTAACCAATAAAATAATATTAGTTTTAACGATCGGCACTTAAAAAAGATCTCATCTGCTTTCTTAGCATCTTTTCTAAATATCGTTGCTTTGAAAATCGCGTCAAAATCAGATCAAGTTAACACAAAACACATGGCTATAGCGGTCCAACTCAAGCCCCCCTCATTTTGCGTCAAGGGTAAAAAGATAGGGACCTGGATTTAATTTGTAATGACTGAAATCTTATTTCAACGCGACATTAGAAAAATAACAAATTAGCAATAGGTCGTTAAGATTAAGATATTCTTTGGCGCGCGGACAACCTCGTTACGATAAAATTCCAGAAAATACTTTCACAGGAAATCGTGATTGTTAATTAGAGTCTAACTTTTTAATAAGTTAGACCGTCTAATCTAAATAAACCCATCTTCCTTATGTCGGGTATGTCATATTTTAAAGAAGACAGACAAGCTTTAAGAGAATGACTGCTGGACGACATAGGCCGTTCACAGTTCGGAACCACTCTTAGCAATTTTATGTTTAAAGCTAGAAACAGTACAATAGTTCATGATAATGATAAGAGATAAGACGTACTACGTATACTCAGTGAACGTTTCTGTTATGGAAACGACTCCAGTAGAGGTTTCTCTCCAGACATATTCTTTATAGTCCCCAGCACCTAACGTGGCAAGATTTTAAGTAGTGGAGGTAAATTCGCAAATAGCTTTTCCACGGAAAACTACTTGGGATACCGAAGTCCACAGAGAGAAAGTTCTAATTCGTATTTAGGCAACTGACCATTGAAACTTCGTTAGCGCGATGTAGGACAATTACGTGACTTGCGTCGCATCCACTTGGTGGCGCTGGGGTTGCTACACTGAAATGTCATTTAAATTACCTGGACATTTGTGCGGTAATATGCTTGGACGTCCCAAGTAACAGGAAAATGTGTTGGAACTGTCCAGTAATCGTGGCATAAATTATTCCAATCGGTTTCCTTCCAACCGTTCCCGTATCTTCCTATAAGGTCATTCGCATTACATAATAAATAAACTCTGTAATTACATATGAATAATATAATGTTTGCGTTCTGAATGTACCCAGGAAGCTCTCTGTAGCTACTAAGCATGCGGTATAGAGAAGATCTTAAGTAATTGTCAATTTCTGCTTTCCCTACTGTATTATAAACGCAAGTCACTCGTGTGTTCACTATCTGTCCACTACCTGTCCTTTTTGAGCGTCTCTAGTTAGACAGTGACAGGTATAGTCTATCTCGCGCGCGACGCAACTCGTGCCTTGCCGTGGTAAGCCGGCTGCTTTCGATGAAGCAATCGCCACGAAATTGAGTATAGAGATAGTTGAGAGTTCTGAGGCAGGAAACGCATAGTTTTAGCTCAATTTTCTGAAGACATACATACGTACATCACACCCGTATTGCCGAACAGAGTCGACAGAGCCAATGCGACGCAACATAGACATAACCATAACTATTTTACGTTTCGTAATCATTTCAGAGTTGCTAACGCCTAAAATTTACCGTAATCTATTTCTTTAGTCGCCTTTTCACTTTTCACGGGATTCAGTTTTCTATCCCGTAAAAAGCACATACGTATACATACATACAGGCATCCCGCCGATGTCCCCAAATAGAGTAGGCAGAGCGCACGAAACGCTGCGTAGGCAAAACCATGACTTTATCACGTTTCGTGGTCGCAATTATCATAATTTTAAAAGCACAGTTTTGGAAATATATCTGTTTAGTTTAAGTTGAGCTCTAAACGATAAAATCACTTATGTCAACGAATAGTTTTAATAAAGACTGTGTTAATTTCCGCGGGATAGGGATAGTGATTCACAACAGTTTTAGCTGCAAAACTTATACCCTACAAGAATTGAATCAGCTTAACTCGATCCATTAGTTACTGGAACCCTTAGCCCGCACAATGGAAACTCCGACTTTACCGTACTTCGATAACGAAGCTCCCAGACGTGATAAGAATTGATAACGGCACTGTCAACTTTTGTTGGCCTTTCTAGTAATTACGGAAGCCATTAGTAATGAGCTGATAGTGATAGTGATGTTTAAGTTGGAATAGGTTATGACTAAAAAGTAGGAATATTTCTAGGGTTTTACGCCAAACTGGTAAAAGTGGACTCAATCGCTTTGGCTGCATGCTTGATAGTGATGTCTGGTATTTACAAGTAAGAATTTGGTGATTTTCACCGCTGCGACTGTAATTATTGTGCCATGGTTTAAAAAAAATGTAGATGTCGATAACAGTTTTTGCGGTTGATTTGTGCAAAATCAATTGATTGATTGTAAAATGTATGATAGACATACCCTTTGTAAAGACATAAAAATATCACGCTTGGACTTCTAAATGTGTGGTTGCGAGAGCACACAAATCTTTAGTCTTCCCTAAAAGCCTGCTCTGTATTTCAGTAAAAATCAATGATAATCTATACTAATGTATACTAATATAATAAAGCTGAAGAGTTTGTTTGTTTGTTTGAACGCGCTAATCTCAGGAACTACTGGTACGAATTGAAAAATTCTTTTTGTTTTGGATAGACCATTTATCGAGGAAGGCTTTAGGCTATATAACATCACGTTGCGACCAACAGGACCGAAGAAACAGTGGAAAATGTGGGGAAAACGGGGGAAATTTGTCACTATTCCACGCGAACGGAGTCGCGGGAACAGCTAGTCCAGCATAAGTGTCTTGAAATGTTTTTTCTTGTTTACAGGCTGGCCGCTCTACAGGCGGCAGGCGCGAACGATTGGCGCGCGCGCGTGTGTCGTCTCAGCCCAGAGAAGGAAGACCCTAAGGCAATAGAACGCGCTAAGAACAGAATCAACGTAAGTATTGAAAAATTAAAATGTTATTTTATGCTAGGTGGCAGGAAGAGTAATTTTTTTCTTAGTTTTGTGTCTACCAGCGCTTCGTAAAGACTATGATTGCTAAGAAGAATTCGCCGCAAGAAACTTGGCACAATAGCCATCACAACATGGATAATACGCGTAAGATGTATTCGCTAAATATTAAACATCAGCATACTCTTAATTATGAACAAAAAGTCCAAGTTACAAAGGTCCTTATATCAAGGTCCAAATATGAGAACACGCGCGAGTCGGTTGTCTAGAACAGATTTTATAGGCGATTTCTGCGAGGAGCATTGTAACTCCTACTTACACTTCTCAACTATCATATGCGTATGCGTACGCAAATTTATGTTAGGCAGTGTTTTAAATTTCATGTTCAAATCCTCTGAAGCCGAGTACTCGCATCTTTGGCACAGGAGTAACGCCTTTTTTAGCGTATTCGTGTTTATTCCTTCGAGATTTGGTCACAATATTGCCTTTTTCAGACATAAGGGCAAGTATAAAGGAAGGAGTTTACTATTTTCACTTTAATATAGACGTTTGAGCGGGGATTTGCGAAGGCTTTTCATAAGAACAGTATAGTCATACCTCTTGAAGCAAAACTGTCAAAGTGGCGTTATGAGTATGTTACTTCTGCCGCTTTTGCATTTAACTGTTCGTTTACAAAATAGACAGTTTAAATTTCATCCATACAATGTACTTTTATTTCCTCATGGACGACGTTTGTTTTATCTGAACACGTAGGTTTAACATTTGCGAAGATCGTTTATCTTCAGTTTAACATCCATTTTACTGTTTATTTCTAAGAAATAATAGTACCTATAGTATTCATAATGACGTTGCTGTATCCATTTATTCCATCTGATCTATAATGGATATCGAATTTGATATTTACCACAAGCTATTCGGTGAAGGAAAAACATCGTGAGGAAACCTACACACAGCGACGAAGTAATTCAACGTTGTGTGTGAAGTTCCCAAAACGCACGGGGCCCGCGTGGGAACTATAGCCCAAGCCCTCTCATACTGAGAGGAGGCCTGTGCCCTGCAGTGGGACGTGTGCAGAAATCATAGGCTGATGATGATCTATAATGGAAGATCTAATCCAGTTTTTCAAATTCACATTGGCATTCCTATTCGGAAGTCCGTAACGGTGCTGGAATACAGCCTACACAGTTTTAACTAGCATGATGTTGCGATATCCATCTGTTCATCTGATCTATCATGAAAGTTCTATACTTGAAGCACCGTGGTGCAATACAGCCTACTCAGCCAGAATAGCGCCGACCTTGCATTTCTTTACCCTAACCGCTAGTCTAGGGTCTCTTGTCAAGCCACTTGACTATTGTAGCCTAGTCGAGAGCTGCTTTGACTTCCCTATTCTGGCTTTTATAGCTCTCGTGGTGCAGGTAGAGTGCTGTAATTTTCTACACAATGAGTATAATAGGACTTCGTGTTTTTAATGTTTATTCTTGCTTTGGTTCTAAGTCACAGGTCAAAAAATAATTGTGAGCTCAATTTTAAGTCGTAATTTTTGCAAGAGAAACCAAGGTATGTAAAGCGAAATGGTTTCTTTCTTTGCTTTCCCTGCTTCTTATCGATGATACCATAAATTTAACGTTCACACCAAAATCAATAGTTATTGTCAAGGGCACCGTACCCCGTGGCGATATCTCGGGCTTTCGTCGAAGTTTGTTAGCGGAATAGGCTTAGCAAATCAGAACTACGCTTTCCTGTATACCAAGTTCCTACTTAATTGGCTTGCTAGTAATCGAAAAGAGTGAATTTTCTTGCAGCATGAAGATACTATAATTTTCATCTTGGTAGTGTCTTATTAGTCGCTGTCAATGCATCCGTAAAAGCGCATTTTATAAGCATTTTTGAAAAAAATGGCGACAACATTTCTTGTGGCATTTTCAGCAACTTTATGTTATTTCTATCCAGAATGACAAGGGCTTTACGTTCCCAATGGAGAAAACGAAAAAAGGGCTCCCAAAGAGTTTTCATATCGTGATATCCTTTTCATACACTTCGAGGTAAGAGGAAATTACAAAAAAAATTGGGACACTTTTACTTACGTATAAAATCATTCTGTCCTACTCCCTGCGGGGTAGGCAGAGGTGACAGAGCGTCATTCACTTCTAGTCTGGCATACTTCTGTCGTTTCAATTGAATTCATCAATTTCGTCATACATGCCTATCTACTCGTCGATTTCAATACAGTAAGTACTTCTAATTTAGCTTTTCTCTGAGATCTAGAGGCAAAATTTTAAGAAGTGATCGTTTGAATGCATGTTTTATTTGTCCTTAACATTTATTATGGCGACTTTGACCCAAAAGAAAACACCATTAGCAGAATTGCCAATAGCTTATCACGAACCGAAACATCTTGATAACCGCCCGTCAATGACATTATTACAGCCTTCAGGCTCACGCGTCATAATCATGCCCGTTGATAACTAGACCACACCTTCGAATTACTATTGATTATCCAATAATAAAGTGTCGTGACAAATCTCAACTGGAATGGAGGTCGATTGTTATCACAATCGCGTGACCGTTGAAAACACCTCGGGTTTCAAAAATACAACGTAATTTGTCAACTTTCACACTGATAAAAAGTTTTGCTGTCGGGAAATGAGTAGGCGCTTGTTCTGTGGGTGGACAAGCGATGAAATGTTTTTTGTTTTGCGGGATTAAAAGTAGCTTTTGCCATACGGTGTATTTTTCTATGATCACTGTATTTTCCCACTTTGTACTTATTCACATTCAAAGTCACATCGGACTCCTTTATTGTATTTAATCAAATATTCAGGTTGCAAGTTGTAACAGTCCCGTAAGTAGATCTAGAGTCTAGGGATTATTGCTTTTTGCCTTTTTCTAACTCATAATGTGAATGCCCTAACATTCAATGAACAAATGACCTTTAGCAATTTGATCTCGATGAAAGGAGTTTATTTTTCCTAATATTGCTTTTCTTTTTACAGCGTCTATGCTACAGCCTGTGTTTATAAAGCACACTGTAAAATGCATAGTAATATTTCATAACCGTACAGGGCGTTGTACTATCATCGCGAACTCTTCGTTTGTTTACTACATTTTTATCAAACCGCTGTCTCTCGTTTCCGTCAATTTACTACGTTGATAAAAACTCATGGACCTTTCGCCTCAAAAAGCTGATATTTCCAAACTTCCTCAAATAACGCGCGGTATAACTAAATTATGGGACATTTCGTTTAATTTTAACTCCAAAACTTTATTACTCGCTTTAATTACGGTTTGTCGTTTCCCAGCGCAAGGAGTGTTACGATATTAACCGCACCACGCCTCTGCGAACTTGGACACGCGAATAGTAAAATGAAATCCAGCCATTTTACTATTCGCATGCGAGGTTTATGCTTATCTTCATGGCGTGATAATCTAACCCGTGCGGTGTTGGGTTTAGAAAATAAGCTCTATTTCTTCCGTGGATGTCGTAAGAGGCGAGTAAGGAAATAGGTTAAGGCATCTTTTTAGGACACTGTTACACCTGCCAACTTAAATCCTAAACGGTACGCTAGAATTGGTAATGGAATGTCAAAAAGTCAGGGTTTTGTTTACGTATCGTTTCGTATGCTCTGCCTACCCCATTTGGGCATACAGGCGTCATTTACGTATGTTTGTATAATAGGTAAAACGCTTTCAGTAATAGTTGATTACTTCCAAAGGCCGAGTTAATATTGACAGGTCGCGGTCCAGTTTGCCACCCCTGGAGCCGTTAACCTTAATCACCCTTTGTTTTACTCCATCCGTCGCCAACCTTTGGCAATCTAATTGAGAATTGATTGATTTATTATGTTTGTGGATGATTGAACTGGGCGTCTTAAAAGCTTTTGTGGAAAGTTGTCCTCTTTAGTCAGGGTTTCGAAAAGAACATTAAATCAATTACAAAGCATTAGCCTTCTGTCTCCGTGTCTCTTGTATAACTTAAGATTCTAACTTTTGTGCAGTTTGTCGTGTGAACTGTTGTATTATTTTGTGAACAAAATATAATAAGTAGTTTTTTACCCAGACGTAGACTGACATCATGAGTCTTTGATGTATTGACGTCTAAAAAAAAGGCTGAAAACTCAGATTGTTGACTCACTCTTGACGAAAATCATACATACAGACATACAAGTAATCACGGATGTGTTCCCAAATGAGGTAGAGAGAGTACATAGACCGTCACAAAGACAAAACCATAATAATTTCACGTTTTTAACAACTTGTAGTATAATTTTCACTGGCATTAATTTCTGTGTGGTGTCAAATGAGAATAACTTCAAAGGTGCCGTAAGAGGTGACTAAGGAACTAGGTTTAGGTATACTTTAGTTAGACGATATACTAGTAACCCGTCAGGGATATACAAACCTCTTTCATTAGTTTTTGAATAAAACAATGCTAAAAGAGGATTAAGATC
This sequence comes from Adoxophyes honmai, assembly GCA_005406045.1. NCBI lineage: Eukaryota > Metazoa > Arthropoda > Insecta > Lepidoptera > Tortricidae > Adoxophyes > Adoxophyes honmai. The sequence goes on along the minus strand of BHDV01072417.1, from coordinate 53,427 downwards.
ATATTGGACCGTTCTAATCTATCTAAACCGTTCATTCTAACTAACAAATATGAACTTCAATAACCCGCCGGTTTTTTTTCGATATTAAAAGTAAATAGTGCCCCATAGACGCCAGAGGCGTACTCACAAATCCTGCAAATATTCAATCATTCATTCCAATATCCGGAAATCCAAATAGAACGTCCCGTTCCCACAAACTGCTATACCTATCTGTATCCTAAACCAATACCAGAGATTCCATTCAGGCTATCACCTGCTCGGAAGAAATTCTCTCTTTATTGCTATGTCATCGTTATATGGCACCAGTGGCCGCAATTTTCCACCTACTTTCCTTCCTTTATGAGGTAAGGCTATCCATGTGCGGTTTATGAGGACCCTTGCCGAATGTCCGTTGCCTGAGGACAAAGTTGAGTCTTGACTCCAAGCCATAGAGTACTATTGTTGTGAGTCCAGAGTGGAGAAGTAGAACCTTGTTTTTGTAAGTTGGTATGGTTCGACCCAGAAATTAGGGAGAATTACGACGTGATAAGGAAATTATTAGGGTGTTTTGTATGTTGACGATTTGTTGTTCAGGTTGTTTTGGTTTATGTGAACTATGCTTGTCAAGTTAGTGACGCCCAAAATTTACAAGGTATATTTTAGGTCATAGGATAGCAATTTATCTCTATTTTATCTGAAAGTGGCTACTAAGCGTGAAATAGTTCGTTATTAAAAATTAAGAACTATATTTAAGCAAGTAGGCTCCTGAGAGCAACTATACACGTAATTTTTCAGTCCAGCGCTTCGGAATGAACCTCATTGCCAAGGAGAATGCGCCTTTAGAAATTTGATTTGTTGTTAAAAAAAGCACAACAATAAATAAACACAAAATATGTGAGTTGTGGAGATAAGACATTTAACTAAAAGAATGTATCAGTAATCCAAGAGCCAAATGCGGTGGATTTTCACGTCATCATGTCCTCTTCTGTCCGTAGCTTTGTCTATGCAGCGTCAAGGGTCTCCAATGACCGTTGCAAATTTTCACCAGTAACTAAGGGGAGATATGCCGAGTCATGTCACCTTTGCAGAGGACTAGCCCCGTCAGCGAGGCAGGGGCGAGTGGGGAAACTTGTCTATTTTTACCCAAATGACACGGCTATAAAAAGAACCTGCAAATGCCAATCACCTCGACCTTTATGCGAACTTTAAGATAGTCGAACGGGCTGGCGTTCCGATTTTGCTGTAGGTAACGTTTCAGGGTAACTGAAATGTCAAGTTTCTCAACCTATCACTGTGAAGGTATGTGTTGAGGGTGTAATTGGAAATCACGAAAGTTAGAAACGTTATCGGGGTGGAAATCTTGAACGAGTGGACTTTATCTACCTTGACAGGTTTTCGTGTCATTCGGTAGTACCTTGTCACAGGGAATCTTTGGTGTTCTTGGTAAAAAAGACAGGCATGCACATACAATATCTTGTCAGGCTACGGGATGTGCTGCAAACTCTTAACATTTCACAAGAAAAACTCATAGTGATAGTTGTCATAGTAGTACCTACAAATATCAAGGTAGCTATTTGACTGTTTAGAACTAATCTCTGTATTTCGTTAAATGTGTAAGCAAAAAACTTAATCCGAAAAACAAGTACGCGTCCTAAACTAACACACCGTTCCTAACAAAATACGAAATAGCTTCCTCTTCTATTGCACTTACCGACGTAAGTATTCTACAAGGGATTCCGTTTTTTCCTACAAATCGAACAAATCTGTCGCATATTTATTGATGCGTGGAATTGGATTTGTACTTTTCCGGAGCAGATGTTTATTAGATCTGGTGACAGCGCCATCTATGAGTGGCGGCGGAAATTAAATATGCGACAGTGGTGCCACGGGCCACGGGCGATTGCCTCGGGAATTATTAAATATCGTTTGCGTATACGTTCAGTCGTTTGAGGATGTTTGTTTGGGAAATGTACTACAAAAGTACTTACGTCTTATCTATTAGTAGTTCGTGTACGGTGGAGAATAAATCGACAATTTAACTTAATAATTTGATGGTACATTTTTATGTTACTGCGTTGTGTGTTAGGTGTATTTATTTATTCATTTATTCAGTAACATAGTTTACTATCTATTCATCCCTCTCGTTATACATGCTCAATGGTTTCAGCTACTTTAATTTGGCCTCTCTTCAGAACATTGCTGATCTTCACACTTCCCTTTTTGATTTGTTTACACACCCTTTTTTCGTCCATTCTCTCCACGAGCCCAAACCAACAAAAATTGCTTTTTTCTCTTGCATGCATTACCTACTCGTTCACTAGTTCACATACAGCCCTATATTTTCCTTTCCGCTCGCAGTGCCATGCCATCTCCATACTTGGGATGTTTCTGCCCTCTCCTTATACGGTTGCGGAAGGAGGTCGTACAAGACTCGTGCGTACAACATAACTGCCCTGCTGACTTAAAAAGACGTTATTTGCATAGGGTTTCTTATGAACATACGCCCTTTTGTTAATATAGCGGATATGGATGATGTACTAGTTTTCGCTCGTGACTTTGTCGGCGTGACGTATTGGAGTCTGCCTTAATTCTATTGCACGTCCACTCCAATACATAAATTGAAATATGTTGTTGATTTCTCAATAGAAGGAAAGATAACTTAATAGTCACGGTTACAGTAAGTTTTCGGGTTGCCGTGTAAAGTCCCATTTTTCCTAAGTTATGGTTGTCTTCTGTTGATAGTAATGATCTTAAAAGGGATAGCTAGCCCACCACCTAAAACATACTTTATCCTAATTATTGTATGTCCTAACGACAAACTAGTCTGCATTATATCCCGTTCATCATAAAACTTGAATCCCTAATCAAGGCTACTCTAGTTCCTATTATTGTAGGTATATCGTAACCTTACAACTTCCATCCGAGGCAGTGCACAGCTAGCTAGTTTGCTGTAGTACAGTCACCTGCATTAATATCTGCCACGACGAAGAGTGCCAAAATATCTGACACGTCCTACTGCCCCTAGTAATATAGTCGTATCAGATGTTTTTTCACCTTTAATGTATCAGATATTGGTGCTGGTGACTGTACGTGTACCTACAGTAAATTCATAAGTAACTCTGTCTGTTAACTTTTTACATATAAACTGATAAGAAGAGATCAATTTATTCAAAAATGTCAAAATAAAATTAAAATTGAAGTGTCATCAATACTGACACACATTATACAGAGATCGGCTCCCTGATTAATAGTGTGTTCTGGGTGTGGTTGGTATAAAAATCAGTAAAATAGTCTACCCTCACCACGTACTATGATTTTGTGATGCTAACTTTGTTTTCTGTCAAAAAAAAAAAACAACCCTCATCAGGTTGATGCATATGATGTTGTGTGTTACATACTTTACTTATAGGCAGTCTCACGTAAGTCCCATCAAACCCAGAATATACAAGTAAAATTACATAAACAGGATTAATAGGATTGTGTACGTGATTCATAATAACTTTCGCTTAACACAGTCTCCTTAAAAAAAAACCTGAGCACACTACGTGTCTCGACAGAACAGTACGAATGCCCTCTATTGCAAGAATGCAATAAGTACAAGTGCAGTGTAATGTTACCCATTGGTCAAACCAGTTTGCGGTCGTGATGCAACGCGGGCACAGAGAATACTTTGATATCAGCGACTGCGCATGGCGGGAATGAAGTGCTTGTTTTGGTCCTAGATACGTAGGTAAGGTATATGTATAGTAGTCGGTAATAAACTTGACCAGTTTTTGACAGGATAAAATCTCGCCAAGTTAATAAACGTCATAACCAACCACTTGTCTTATGAACTTATGATGCTTTTTATTTGATTTGTATAAGGAAAATTACTTGATGAAATTATATCTATTTTAGCACAGAGTTCCTCCATTTATCAACGTTACAAACAGATGATACCGTGGACACACTTAATTAAGTTTGTAAAAATTAAAAAATGTAAGTCCACTTAATGAACACAACTTTATTAAAGTGAAGTGATTGTATACACTGTGGTGTGGATAGAAAAAACCTCTAATGCTTTGATTGCTATTTGTGCAGTATAAACTAGTTGAATGAAGATAAATAACTATAAATATCCAAGTTCTGTATAACATTGACTGTGGAATGGCATTTAGATAGCCTAAGAGATAAAAGTGCACCCACGCTATAAGTTTAATAGTTATATGATTTACTTGCAAATTTATGTTAAAGTACTGATGTCATGCGCCATACCTACTAACCGTACCCTGTAACTAAATGCATAATTGTTAAAGCGTAATTGCTTTTACGATTTACTAAGTGTTGTGCCGAAATAAATGACCACATCATTTCTAAATTTCGCACAACACCAGCAGACTAGAAAAGTGTACGTTTAAATGGCACTAAAGAATTAATTTTGCGAAACATTAACTTTCCTTTTACAGTCGTCAGATTTAACGCTGTTAACTTTTATTATGCCTTTTAACGCCACCGAAAATGGATGGTAATTTTTTTAGAAGTGGTGCTTCGTTATTACCAAATCTATATTGTATTAAATTTAAGAATACGCAGAAAAATAAATGTTTTCGCCGGTGAGAAGAGTGTGAATTATGCGACACTTTTCACACACAGCTATGCAGAATATTGTGTAAAATCGCAAAAAGGAAGAATCAATATGGCATAAGTGTCGAATGAGTCGAATGAGAGCCGGCCATTTGACGTTTTTAGGTTAATATTTTTGATCCAATCTAGAACGTCCTTAATGCTATAGATGCAGTGCAATTAAAGGTGCTCAGTTAGTTCATCGCTCATTATATTATAAATGGCATTCAACTAACTAGTCGGACAGTGCCAGAGCGTTATGAAAGTGCTCCACATAATGTTTGGCGATAGCGCGAATTCTAATTATAAAGTTTGGCCCCCGTCGAGGCGCAGCGCTGGACAAAATGGAACTAACCAAAAACTAGGGACGAGTTTTTGATTCAATTGTTGACGCGGGAGTTTATCACGTTAGTAAACATAAAAATACCTATTGTACCACCCCAGAAATAATGTTTTTATTACTCTTATTGATATGATAATGTAATCAGCGTTATCCAATTTGGAAAGCACTAAAACAAGACCAAAGGCGGTTAGATGAATCGATCCTGTTAATTAGCCACAACACTAATTTCGTGTGAACCGCTCTGTCAAGGAACAGACTAATTAAAAATATACTTTCATTGCCATAATAAGGCTGGATTTCACACGAAATTCAACACGGTATCGTTTTACATTGTATGTTTCTAATTGAATGCGTACATTCACATTTCAAGTGCGATTCTGAAGTATAATTGCACCGCGAACGGATTTAGCTTCCGGCATTTGCATGAAGCCATTACCAAGCATACCGTTTAGTCTTGCGATTAATATAATCCTCTGTGAATGCTGTTATATTCTTTATGGGCTCTAGAGTTTATAAATCATTGCGCATAATCTGTATTGGCATTTCAAAGAGACCTTTATAAGTTCCGAAGGCAAATTTACCCCGAGCGAGACCACTTTGTTTTTCAACAAAAAAGTTATTTTGCATTGCACCCGACAGTGACCCAACTGGTCAGCGAGACGAAGCGGCACCGTCAGTTGTTTTGGCAGACTCGGCGACTGCGCTCGCGCCGCGGCCCGCGCGTCTTACGCGATTTTTTAATTTGAAAAATCGCTTTCACTAAGACTTCATCCAAACCGATTGTGAAACAACCCGTGGAAACTTTGACGTTTATTCTTGTCCATCTCAAGTTTGTTCAAATGTGACGTTTCGTTCAGTTTGTTTTATTATCGGACGTTAACTTGCCTCTTGTTTATTTTATTATCGACTTATTGTCTGCTACACATAATTTACACAAGTGCTCCGTTTGATCTGCTTTGCTCTTCAATTGAAACTAACGATCTTTAAAACGTTTGTGCGTAGTCATATGAGATCATACTCGCATCACTATCGTTCGTTATCAAACCTTTATCTCAACTATCTTCGATGACCTTGCCAGTTCCTGCCATAACGCTAGGTTCGGGGAATTCACTTTCTTATGTCACTTCCTATACTTATCTGAATATGTATTAGTGTTTACTATTTTGATTAGTATGCGTGTTGACAGCTGTAGGGTCATCAGCAATCAGGTCGCCCGGTTTCTAATGTCCACATGCGTTCCGTATGCGTATGCGACGCACGATTCAATCTTTGATGGGCTCTTGTGTCATGAACTGCCATTACAATTATTTAATGGATTCGTCCTATATTGCCCTACTCATCGTGCTCTATTGAAACTTATTACTCTTGTAACGTGCTGTGATTGATTTGAATATCGTATTGTAGATGACGCATCTGTCATTTCAGTCTAAGGTAGTGTAATACTACTACTATAGTTGAATGAAAATTGTTCTTGATTTTGTTATTGTATTTTCTATTGGTTTGTTTTTGTTGATGCCCTCTGGCTCAATTTCATTAATTGGCCAACATCGTGCCGAAATCATCTTGCCTGATTTGAATAGTTTCAATTAAGATCTCCAAGTTTTTGCTCGTTTGCGCATTAGGTACGGACAAGTTGACATATTTGGTAAGCGTTGAACGTCAACAGTCTTTATTGCGTATAAAGCGGTTAAGCGGAATGCCGTCGGAGGTATAATCAAGAGTTGCAAAAGTTCTGGAAACGAATTTCAGTTTATTCTGATTGCAAAATTAAACAAAGAATTTAAGAAAAGTTGCCAAAATACCAGTCAGCTCTAATTATCTCGCATATTTAAGCCAAAGTTCGATGCCTGATTCGTTTATTTTCGAATGTACACGGTATTAAATTAGATGTTGCTTTTGCGTTGTATTGTCAATCTTCGCGATACTATTCATCCTTGAATAGATCATTTACTCATGTCTTACTACTCGCCACTCATCGTCTCGCGTCTATCAATAAATAAATTATTGCGTTGCAGACACACTTTGTTTGGCTAAACAATTTGATTGTGCTATGATCTTTTTATAATCGGCTGTTAACCATTTAAGCTCGGATGTTTTCTGAAGGTCGAGGCATCTCGTTTCTTTATAGGTGCGTTATTTTCCCAATACAAGGCTGGGTCCATCTGGTCGGCACACCTATAGCGTCGATTGTGTACAGGTCAGATGCGTCATGTGGTAGCGGCTACCGCGACAATGTTTACACACGCACCAGGACTTGCGCGTGAGTCACTCGTGTCCGCTGCCAGGTGATAGCGCGCACTTGTTCAACCAGTGTGTGTTTTACCAGCTGTAGCGACACCCGCTTTGTTATTGTTTTCCCTGCACTTCAACTTCCAGTGTCTATCATATATTTGCTCTATCAATTTATTCACGTTTTTCTGTTAGGCGCGGTTCGTACGCTCGTGATGTTCAATAGTGCAAAAAAACTTTGATTACTTCATCGGAACTTTTAAAAACACGAATGAAGCGTGCCTGTGTTAATTAATAGTGGTCTGTGTTTAACAAATTCTAGTCAGTGATGTGATTTTGGTAATTGCTCAAAATGTTTTTCGAACTTCTGATTGGACTTTGCTTAATCGCTTTCTTCGTGTGGAAATTATTGCGAGCGGCCCCTCCTGAAAGCAACGAAAATGGGACCTACGTAAAAATAGCAAGTGGTGAAGAAAATCAATTAGCGACTCCTAAAGAAAAAACAGTTCAAGAAAATCCGGTACTACAATCGAAACCCGAGGCTGTTTTAACAGAAGAATTGAAAACTATCCAAACTAACAATAATAATGTTCTTCCGGTACAAGTTTCAACAACAGATAGCATTAGACATGAAGATGTTATCACACCGAGTGCATTGTTGAAACAACAACGAGCTAAAGTGCTCGAAAATGTAAATTTTAAACGCGAAAGTCCACCGAAGGAACGTTTAACGGAATTTCTTGAAAAAACTATTTTAAACGATGACAAAATACAAACGATTATTCAAAACCTGTCTTTAGACAAATCGGAAAGTGATCATGGACCACAAATACTCGATTTTGATATAAAGCCAGTCGATGTAAAACCAGTTAAGCCGCCATCGATAAGCGAAAGAGCATTGAGGCTCCAAGAATCGATTGATTCTATTGATAAAATTTCAGAAAGAGTACAAAAAATTAACGATATTAATTCAAACAAAGCAGCTGAAATAGATAGTAACGGTTGTAATGAAAATAAAGTGCAAGAAGATAAACCGTTTCTCAAACGTCTGCAAAAACAACCAGGCTTTCCAGGCGGTCTTAATTTCGGTTCAGTTATAGGCGAATTGAAAAACAAAACGAAAAACGGAGGACTGAAGCCTGTGTTTAGAAAATTTGATGCAGACGCCGTCGACAACGCTCAGGCATGTTTATTATTGTTAATAACCAAACTCATACTACCCAAAGGTCATGCAGTCTTTTTGTTACTTCAGGGACATAGGAAGTATAAAAAAATTAGCAAATAAAAGTTTTTAACGAGTGTACTTTCCGGTTGCATTCACAGCCTCGGCTTTTAAGGTTACCGTAATTATTGTTGCCTCTGTTATTACAACGTCGTTTAGAAATTTACGTGCTGTCCGAAGTTTTTAAGACTTGCTATATTCTTGAGAAGTTTGAAGTCACCAATCGATCTCAAGAAACTTCTTTTTCTAGAGTGTCATATTACTGTTATACTATGATTCGTGCGTTGAAATGATATAAAACACGTTACGCAATATAGCGTGACAATATACCGCGAATGTGGATCAAATGTTTAATACGTAACAATGGATGTTAAGTGTTAACGCGTTTCTGGGCTTGCAAAAAAATGTCTTAATTGTGATCTTTCGCACTGTTTTATCATTTTGATTTCACAGTCAGATGAGTTGAGTTGTATCTCTTGTAATTATCTTTACTCATTAAGGCGCGTTCTTTTCCGTATTTGCAACTAGAGTTCATCTAGATGGCATTATATCAACGCTTTTGTTAATGTACTAAAATACAAAGAAATTTTTAGCGGCTCGTAGTCATGCTTCAATTCTTGAGATTATTAAGCTTTCCTCAAATCGGATGTTGCCTTTCATTTGTAAGTTTCCCAGACCTAGCCAATCTATAATTTAGGAACTTTCAGATAAGAATTCTAGTTTTAGTGTGTTCAAAAAAGTTCGGTGAACGCAATTGCAGAAAGGACAAACGTCGTATCCTGCATTTAAATGTTTTACGATTGGATAGGTACCAGTTAGAGTGTGCCGATTTCAAGCAAACCCAATTGACATCGAACTAAATAGTACTTTCTTTTTTACAGGACTCCCTAAACGCAGCAGTCGACGAGAACAAGAAGGTCCAGATCGACGACAATGAGCTTGGAAACAATATCCTCGCCGACCGACGGAACAAACTCGAAACCGCGGCGCAGGTAAATAAATATACTATTAATAATATGCAAAAGTTTATTATGATGGATATATGTTTGTCCAATTTCCAAAGAGCTTTAGTGACATTCATCACTGATGCAAGCTTATAGAGCTACATCATATTAAATATTATGCTGCGTTAGTCCCGGAATTTTTGTAGATAAAGAAATGAAGATCGATCTTTACAAGCTTTTATGTAGTTCACCTCTGTCTCGATGTTTGTTTGTATTCTTGATCGTGTTTTAAATCTGGCAAGTTAGATTTGATTCGCTTCCCGGTTACTAATTGGGCTGAAATTTTGCATATTTGAGTAGTTTCATGTTATGACAGTACAATATTCTGGTAATAGAACTCAGGTCGCCCAGTCAAGTAAGTAAAAGGGAACTCTTCAACGGTTGCTCCGACTGACTTGTAACTTGGTTCCTATCTAGGATGGGATGACAATGATAATTAAATATAGTCGAAAAAAAAATGTATTGAGAGGAGCACCTTATTACATTGAATTTGCGGCAATAACGAGTGATTGAAATGTTTATAAAGTGGGAACATAATTAGACACTGATTTTCCTGTGTTTGTTATTTTGACGATTCAATCGAGTGGTCATAAAGCTATGCTGGTGTTTTCCGTCCACTGTCATATTGAATTGCATCATGTACCTACTAATTTGTAACGTAAACCACCCAGTGTCTGACGTCGTACCAACAATGGACATTTTCAGTCCTACCGTTACCATATTGTAAAGTTTTGTCAGTAAAACGTTTTTTTTTTTATTAACTGGTGATATTCTAGTTTTATAGAAAGTTAGGTTAGACTTGGTTCCAAGCAACACGGAATGGACAGTGTACTTCTTAAATCTTCGCTAATCACTAAGAACATTTGACGTCAGTAATATTTACTATTCAATAGCACTAATAATCTTGATTCCTCTTAGAACTTAAACTATAAAAAAAACAGCTTTGTTTAATATTCTGCTTCACTCACAACGCAGTGTTTATCGTATGGAGCGCCCATAAACATAATGTAATTTAATCCGATTCTAATTGTACTGCTATTAACTAACAAAACCACGTTATGCAACCACAGTAGTACGAAGCTAAATGCTAAATCACGTCCAACAGTGACCCTATTTTGTAAATATAAATTCCTCAAGAAAATTGTAATATCAGTGTTATGTTCAAAAAAACAATTTATAATTATATATTTTTTATTTTTTTTAGTTTTATTATTATTTAATTTACCAATTGGTACCTTTCCAAGTACCCATAACACTGACGTTAATCTCTCTCCCTTCTCTCCCTCTCTCTTTCTATCTATCCGTACCAATATATAAATGTGAAAGTGTGTTTGTTTGTTTGTTTGTTTGTTTGTCCGTCTTTCACGGTTAAACGGAGCGATGGATTGACATGATTTTTTAGGTAGAGATAGTTTAGGGCACAGTGACATAGGCTACTTTTTATCCCGGAAAAAATTGATGTTCCCGAGGGAAAACAAAAATATAGTTTGCTTGATAGATCGATATCGATCGATGATAGATCGATATCATTCGATAACCGATCGATAGATGATAGATCGATGGCGCTGTGTGTCGTTTGAAACGAGAAGTTTTCTTATAGTTATGCTTCATACCGCAATATAACCGAGTTCCACGCGGGCGAAGCCGCGGGCGGAAAGCTAGTCTCTTATAATTTTTACATTCTAAGTTGTATCTTTCTAGTCGAATCTTTTCTGTAATTCTAGCGAGTGAAGTCAGAACCGCTTCCAGCAGTCAGATTGCCTTGCGATTCCGCTGATGATATTGATATTGGGTGACCATAATAGCACAATTAACAAACAGCATAGTATTCTTACAAGAAGCTTAATCAAGTTATATTTTCATTAATGTGCGTTTGTGGTAGCGGCCTCCCGGAATGCCGTTTCAATTATCGCCCGACCTTAAGCCCTGTTTCCAATGCGAAACGATGTTAATGAGTATATCCTTACGGGCCACTTTAAAAGGCAATTCGCAAAAGTTCAAGGGACATGCCGATTACTAGTCACTGCATTATCTTGATGATAAATCTTGAAAGGTTCCTTCCGGAACCGAGAGCACGTTCACACGAGTTCATGTTAATAAAGTCATACGTTTAGGTCTTTGACATAACCTTGGGGTGCATTTGGTGACACATTTATTGGCCAACTTGTTATACTAGCCAACAAAAGTTTCATTGTCGATACGATTTTGTTTTGCTGACTGAACTTATTGCCAACTTCATTTTCATTCTTCCTAGATATGTGAACCGAAGACGTCAATCGGTTCAATAGATGAAGAGTTCTTTCCTACGGAGCCTGTCCTGGCTTAGGACGACAAGGCTCGTGTAGAGTTGCGCGGGAGATAGACTATACCTGTCACTGTCTAACTAGAGAAGTTAGAACGTGATAGGCATTCATGTACACAAGTTTACAAACTTTCAAAAAGTCTAAAAGTGGATCAATATCATAACTTGCAAGATCTGGTGACAGACGAACACCGAGAGAGGTGAAACTATAGGCGTGGGTGAGGTGGTACGTCATAGCGTCGTATCATACGAATAGGGGCGTAATTGCCATTAATGCCTTTTTCCTCTTCTTTGATAATAGAATTCTGTATTTTTTTCTACATCTACTAGTCTGAAAAATATAACAAAGTCATTTCATTTCGAAAAGTTATTCAAGTTTTTCAGATGAGCCACAATTGCAATAGCTCTATTTCTTCCGTCGAATAACGCCACTATAGCCGTAAGAAGCTGTTTTAGCGGAGAAGTGAAGCGGGGGGAGTCTGCGGGAGGGGAAACCGCCGGCCGCGTTCGCCATTACGCCCTTTTACACGCGGAGCGTTTGCGCATGTACTGGCCTGGGACTCTGGGACGGTGTCGTTATAACCTTTACGCCCCTTTTCCATGGAGATAACGTGTTTACGACACCATTTTTAAGGCATTAACTACATCACGCCTTTTTTCCTCGTGAAAAAATAAAGTTTTATTTAAAACTATCGTGGTAAAAAGAATTAACTGACATAATTTTACATAAATTACATAAAAAATAAAAAATATAATTAACCATAAAAATTGTAGGGTGTCAAGTATTCTTACTTTTTAATTTTAGATTACTAGGTTTTACGTTGATTTTTTTAAACAGTTTAAAGCGTCTCCTGTAAAATCAACTTTTTGTAGTTACGCCCCTTTTCGTAGGATACGACGATAGCGACACGCTACCGCCTATGATGTGTCCAAATAGTATATCTAGGTCCAGAGTTCCTTTTTTGAAGTCCCTATCTATGTCCCGAGTTTCCGGCGGTTCCAGGAATCTTACCGATGATGATAGCCAAATATCTCTTGGAGTTAGCGCTGCTAAATCGGGACGTGTGGAAAACATGGGATGACCTCCCAGCAGTGGGACACAAACCCAGGGTTGTAATAATAAAACAAATCTTAAATTTGGTGCCCCTCCTTGGGTGCATATTTCAATTTCATATACGTATCTCGTTACAAAAGAAGCTTGGAACTTTATCTTGACCTATCATAACTTAGTAAGTAATGAGGACATGATCGTACCTGTTTATGGTTTTTATTTTTTCTCGGAAGTAGAATGGACGTGTAAATCGAGTGTTGCGTGAGTAAGTGCTACTGATGATTCACTGTAGCCGACACCGATACGTAGCCGTGAAGTAAACGTGTGATGGACACTTTATTCTATGGCCCTAGATTGGAATCTGTGGCTGTTTCAATCGTTAACACTGATTAGACATCAAGGTTCTTGAGATTCAACATTTTGCAATATTTCGCTCACTAATCAAAACTACAATACGAAGAACTTGGTTCTTAGGTCCGAATTTAAAGATCGTAAATATACGATGTGTGTGTTTATTAGACCGATTGATTGTATTTATTAGGTAGTATTCTAGAAGATACAATGTTTCAAAGACATTTCTAGCTACTCCTCACTGTGGGTGTTTCCTACGTATGATTTATGTATGTGCTACATTGTAAGTTAACTTTATGCAAATAGGTTAATGTTTGTTTAAAATAATTACATATTTACATGAAAAGGCAGTTAATATAATTTTATATAATAAGTAATTAGGTTTGTAAGGCTTACGTTTGTTTGTTGTGTGTTTTATAATTTGAATTGTTTTGACTGAAAATGAGTTTTTGATTAAAAACTAGGTGACCTCAAATGTATTAACCAAACATTGACCCCTAATCTCCGACCCGCTTTTGAAAGAAAAACAGTTGCTTGTAGGATAAGTGCAGAAAAGAAAGAGATCAGATAATCTCGAAACAGGCGCTTACTTACAATAGAACTTATACCCAAAAGTTTGGAGACTGACTTGACTTTTCGGCATTTATACAGTTTATTTTATTGTCTATGAAAAAACGCGACTTGTTAAAGACGGCCACCTGCTGTCATTTTCTATAACTATATTGACGGCAGGCTTACGTGTTCGTAGCCAAGATAGGCTACATAAGCCATTTCAGGGCCCACGAGTGCCAATCTGATTAGGAGTCACCAAAGTGGTCGCTATGACCGCTCTATTTTACACCGCCATTTCTACACGCGTTCAGAAAATACTACTTTCCACGAACATTGCGACCCTCAAAATAGTTGCATTGCGAGCAAACCTATCACAAAATCATTCTCAAGAGATGCTTTTCTTACAGGGATGGCGCAAGCGCGTGCCGCAAAACGACGCGTCCCTCTTCACGGTGGCGGGCCGACTCGAGCGCGACAAGGTGACGTCGACGCCTCCGCTCACGCCGCCGCCTGTGCCGCCGTCCGCTCCCGCCACGCCTTCCTCGCCCGGTGTGCCCATCGCCAACAAGTTTAGGTGAGTACAAATCATTTAGCGGATTTTTTCTTGGATTATGTTGTGTTGCCTTTTTAGTGATGAAAAGGCGGATAAAGTTCTTTATATTGTTACAGCGACATTGTGTTCTTAGAAAAATGTTGCGATTTAGGTTTTATTTCAAGCTTACAATAAAAGCTAATACGGGTTTTTTTTTCTGTTACATTCTCTTAAGTTATTGTGAACCAGGAGATGTTACTATGACAAAGAGTGGCATATTAATGGCGACTACAATTGGGAAAGTGAAGCGCACTTTTGACTTATGAACCGGATAAGGTTCATAAAGTTAAAAACTATCAATGGCCAAAAACCGGAAAGAGGGACATGATAATAAAAAAATATTACTCACTAACATTCGTTCCGGAAACAAAAAGATTAGATAAATATTACTTTCCACATTTTTAACGTTTTAACGTCACAATAGCTTGGTGAGCTTATTAATAAAAAAAGAAGTTTAAATACAAAATATAAACCCAAAGTCACCTCAGGTGACTAACGTTTGTTGTGCGTAAATGGAAAAGCTCACCACGAAATAATGTTCTTGGCGTAAAGCCAACAATGAAATATTTAAGTTTCTTTATATTCATATTTTCTGTGCTGGGTTTTTGTTAGTCATTTCGTCATTTGTCACTTACACAAGGATGCCGCATGGAAATTATAAGGAATATGATGTATGCCGGTTATGGTTATAGTACTCTGTGTCTGGTCTCTTTGGACATTTATAAACCAACTTAGGCAACGTCACTGGTAATGGACAAGGAAATAGTAACGGCCAAAGACTCTTATTTTATTAAGTTTCAAAACGACACGACATCTATCTTCATCTTAATTTACTCAAATACCCCCCCC
>BHDV01072417.1:0-38344 GCA_005406045.1 Adoxophyes honmai | reverse complement strand
CCCTCTCTCTCTCTCTCTCTCTCTATTTTCCCTTTAATATTTTTTGATGTCATACAATCGTGACCCAACATTGCCCTTCTAGTTAAAACCTCAAACCACTCCATTCCAGATCCCGCAAGCAGCCGACTTCGCCCACCAACGGCTTTGCTTCGGGCCCTCTTCGGTCGGCTTCGTGCGCCGTCGTGTGCGCAGACAAGCCGAAGGAGGCGAGCCGGCCCGACCGGGAATCGTTCAAACGAAGCCACAGCGTCAGCGAAAGTATCAGCAGTAGGCTTGACGAGAGTGAGTACAAGCCTGCTAACCTCAGCAAGTAGAGATACGCGCGAGATAGTCTATACCTGTCACTGTCTAATTAGAGAAGTCAGTCAATGACGGGTAGATTACCCCCGCGCGACCCGACTAGAGCGTGTTGCCGTGCTAAGCGAAAGATCATCGATGGACTATCGAACCAATGGATTACTGGCTCACCATAGAACCTATTTACAGTGACAAAGGAAATCTGTTACGTTTATAGTAACAATGTTCTGCGGTGGAACAGGAATGAATTGATACGACTGTACGATTAGCTTTCTAACTTTGCTTAACTTTGTGTCTAGCCTGGAAATAGATCTAATTACTAGACCACTTTTCAATTTGTACAACAAATATATAAACTTGTACTAGGATTTTGATCATCTGGACGTATCTTATAGTTTTTGGATCCTATGGGAAAAGTGACTTACGCGAATATATATTATCTTTTGATCGCGTATACTTTTAGGTTTGACTTTCTTTATGGCTTTAAGAGACCTTACTATTAGAAAACATAGCGACAAACAGACGGACAACAAAATGACCTAAGGGTTCTTTCTTTTCTAAGAGTTTCTTCCAAGCGATCTTTCTTGAACAGTAAATCCTTCTCTTCCAGCCGCCCTCCAAAGATGTTACCACGCGCTCGCTTTATTCATCCTCCTTTTATGTTTATTAATCTTGCGTGACTTTTTTTTTAATCTATTTTTTTAATCATCTAGAAGACGAATCTCCGGGCGCAGAGAAGTCGGGATGCACCGTGCGTGTTCCGCGGGCTGATGATGAGACCTTCCAGGCGTTCTTCACTCCCGTCATGGAGAAGGAAAGAGTGGCGGAGAATGAGGTCGTTGTAGACCTGGACGCTATTGACAGCAGTTCGCGGCAGATGTGAGTATACGCAGTATACGCTGGCATTTTTGATAATTTTCTACAAGCATTTTATTGGGAGTCATGATTTGGTACATTCAGCAAGAAAGATTACGGTCAAAATGTCGAAAATGTGTATACGGTCTTATTATCTGAACCTAAGGTTATGTACATAGGTAGGTACGTAGTTTTGTTACTTCGGCAGTGTCTATATCTTTGTTGCCGACTGTAAAAAGAATGACAAAAAGGGTGACAAAACAGTCATCCACAAACAATTACGCATCGGACCCACACTTGTGGTTCCTTTTTAGTAAGAAAAAAACTTGTATTTACCTGCAGATTTTGATCTCAATAACGAGTAAATATGTTAAAATAATAAAAAACTTAATAGTAAAACCATAATTCTCTTAACATATGAATTGAATGAAACAACCGTAGTAGCTTTGAAGTGTAAAAACATAGGTTTCGTCTAAGTGTTCTTGAAATTATGTACTTGAAATAGAAAAATTATCAGCCATTTCTTGTAGTAGGTACTTAAAGCTAATGATTGCCTCTTCAAAAGTAAACTCTATTAATCGAACCAACTGAATAAACAAAGCATGATAAGTTGTAATAATACGATAAGCTAACTACTCCTTAGTACACGTATAAACTAAAAATCACCACGCTTCTTTCTTTGTATCAAAACTCTCACGCTATTCTCGCCCGCGCGGGCTAGATGCCAACAATTTCGACGACATTGTCAAGCGGCGCCGTGGCTTAGTTGGTTAAAGCGCCTGTCTAGTAAACAGGAGATCACGAGTTCGAATCTCGTCGGGGCCTTGCGAGTGGTTAATCTTTTTGTATTTTTGTTTTTCAATTTCTTTTTATCTTTTCGAAGGCGATTATACTTGTAGGTTTTTTAACCGAATTCGTTTGTTGATTAGGTTATCAATGTGCAATCAATTAATGAATGTCGCAAGAGATAATAATGTTATTGAAAATATAGTATTTTTTTTGTATCTGGGAGTTCACATATTGTTTTGAAAAGTCAGAACTTATTTTTTTAACAAACATGTTCTTGGTTTTTTTATCTTTAAATACTATTTTTATCCGTAAAAACATTGTTATGAATTTAACATTTTATGAATAGTTCTCAACTAATATTTTCCGAAAAAAAGTATGCTTTTCCAACAGCAAGTTCCAAATGGTTAAAAAAAAATAGATTTTAAATGGAAGTTAGTCCTACCTCAACCATTAGTTGTCTTTCTCGTAACTCGGCATCAAACAACAGAACCTTTGCTGTAAAAATGGTTTCCATACTAATTGTTTTTTTTTTGCCACAGGCTAGCCAATGACTGGGCCAGACGGGCTAAGCGCGAGAGGCGACACGCGGCTTCCCGGAACCCTTTGAAGGCCTTAGCTGCGCGAACGGATCTCAGGGAGGAGTACTCTCCTCCCCCCTCCACCAACATCAGGGACCAACTGATAAAGGAGAAAGGTTTGTGCCTGGCCCATTCTACTTTTTTTCTCAGAGTCGAACCTTCAGGGGCCGCAAACCCGTATGTGCGTTCATGTGCCTGCGAATCTATGATAGCGACACTGGGAGTAAGGCACGAAAACGCATATTTGCGTCGGTTAGTAAATGTGTTACTCTAATGTCAAGTGATAAAATCGGTCATCAAAAAGTAGAATGGCCTACGTGTTGGAACTCTGGGAAGTTTAAAAGGAAACTATGATGCAATAAAAAAGGATACTATAGGCGGCGGAAATTGCTTTAAAATTTGAAGTAGTGTGGCGTTATTTATTTATTATTATTATTATTTTTTTTTTTTTCAAATAATGTGGTTAGTTTTTTGATTTGTGAGCTAAGCAATCTCCGAAGTTCTTTAATTCGTACCCAGCTTTAGTATAACTAGCTCATATATGTTTAACTCAAAATCCTACGTACAACCATTACAGAATAGTCTTCAACTTAGCTAACTTACTTTTTTTACCCCCAGCGACGGCAAACTGCGGGTTAGCAGCCGAGGCGCTAGCAGCGTTAGCGACTAAAGAGGACTTCGCGAACGTGGCGCTCCGGAGCGCCGCCGCGGCCACAGCGCCCAGCCCGGGCGCCAAGCCAGTCTTGCTGCTGCACGTCAAGGGGCGCCGGAGGGTCCAAGTACGTACAACACAATTTTAACACGTTAGGAGGACGTAACACAGGATAGGAGTCGCGCCACTTCTCCATACAAACGTAGTCCCCTGTTTTCTCCGTGAATAATGACATTAGAGCCAAATTTTTTTTTTCATTAAATTTGTATCTGTTGTGGCTATGCCCCTACGATTTGCTTTTATCGATTTTCTATTTTTTTTATTTTTTATTTATTTACAATACCTATCGATAAAAGCAAATCGTAGGGGCATAGCCACAACAGATACAAATATAATGTAAAAAAAAATTTGCTCTAATGTCATTATTCACGGAGAAAACAGAGGACTACGTTTGTATGGAGAAGTGGTGCGACTCCTATCCTCTTAAGCTATGCCGGGCGGAATTATCGTGGTCAGGAGTACGAACAACATGGTCACAGATATGTGTCATTGGCATAGGAGTAAGAATTTTATGGTCACAGACGTTGTGTCACCGGACGCGAACGTGTTAAACAAGAAACTATAGTGAGTCAGTCAATTAACTATCTACCGTTCAATACCCGTATAAGTTTATCCTCGATATCAGTGTTATTTCTGAGGTGAAGGATTTAAGTAAATTATTATAATTTCAACATTATTCAATGCGAATAACTCACCCCTTAAATCGAGTTTAGACCGGTAGACAGAAAGAGTAAAATCCACGAATCATATTTGTCTGGTAGATATTTGTATACTTTGTTTTTCTTTCCAGACGAGACTAGTCGAACCGGTGCACACGAGCATAAACCGCGGCGACTGCTTCGTCCTCATCACGCCCGACCAGCTGTTCCTGTACTTGGGACACTACGCTAACGTCATTGAAAGGTAAATTGTTTATCGTGTTCGTAGATTTTTTTTCCACCATTACAGGGCCAGTGTATGTCAATGCTGGTAATGAGACTTGGAAAGTCTACCTGCAGTATTTTTTCTCATTGTAAAGTTTTAAATTGTGTATGAATGGCGGCATGGAAAACTTTTACGATGATTGTATTTGAAGAATAGAAAACAAAAGCTATGAAGCTTTGTGTAAAGACCGTGCTGTTACAAATGCATCGTCATCGGCATAGTCACTTGCCAACCGGCATCATAAAAAGTGAATGGGGCAACCAACTACTTTATTTCCCTGGCTGCCGTGGTAACGTCTTCTGGGTTACACCGTAAAATTGTGGTTTATAAGAATTTAGTCTGCCGTGAGTTAGATATTTTTAGTAAACACATTTCTTTATGGCGCATCTTTATTACAACTGTTTTTCTAAGCAACTCAATCCCTTGATTTACAGGACCGAACAACAATATCAAAAGTTTATTTTGCCTAAATAACACCATGCTTATGATCTACCTTTGTTATTACAGGAACCGCAGCACCGACGTCGCTCAGCACATCATGAACACCAAAGATCTCGGCTGCAAGAACTGCACGAGCATTATCAAAATAGACGAGCAGACCAAGAACTACTCCAATAAACACTGGAACCAGTTCTGGATGCTCCTCGGCGTCACAGAAGACGTTGAGAAGTACCAACCCGCTGAGACTGGACATCCAGACGAAGACGAGATATTCGAGTCCTGCATCGTTCAAACTAACATGTGCTATGAAGTCATGGATGACGAACTAATCCCTATCAAAGAGTACTGGGGCCAAATGCCCAAAATCGCCATGCTGAATCAACAAAAAGTCATAGTTTTCGATTTCGGCTCAGAGATGTACATTTGGTACGGGAAGAATGTGCCTCTAGAGAGCCGGAGACGCGCTGCCCAGTTAGCTCAAGAGTTATACGACGAAGGATATAACTATGAGGAATGCCATATCAACCCACTGAACGCTGCCACATATCAGGGCGCTAGAGAGCGCGCGAACTCCCCCGACAAAACATCGAAAATCCGACCCGAATGGGCTATACTCTCCAAAGTCACTCAGCACATGGAAACCATTCTCTTCAAAGAGAAATTCCTCGACTGGCCCGACTACACGCGGGTCATACAAGTCAAACCGCAGGAGAACAGATCGAACAGCACCGAGATAACGGCCTGCGATGCCGAGGAAATGTGGTCGAATGAGTACCAGGACCCAGATCTCATTTTAGAAGGGTCCCACGTCGGCCGAGGAACACAATACTACGACAAAGAGAACATGCGCCATTACGAAATCAAGACCAAATCGGTCTGCAAGTGGCTGATACAAGAATACGACTTCCAACAAGTCGAGAACCAGACCGAAATGGGTGAATTCTTCTCAGGCGATAGCTATATCATCCGATGGGAGTACCAGATCACTGTGTCAGGCAGAGAACTGAACGGAAAGCCGTCGAAGCATAACGTCACCGGCAGAGACCGATGCGCTTACTTCTGCTGGCAAGGCAAAGACGCCTCTTCCAACGAGAAAGGTGCCGCCGCGTTGCTAACCGTAGAACTAGACAAAGAAAAGGGCCCCCAATTACGGGTAGCCCAGGGCAACGAGCCGCCCGCATTCCTGAACTTATTCCAAGGCAATCTAGTCGTCCACCAGGGAAAGAAGAACACAGACAAGAACAGATTCAAGTTATTTGTGACGCGCGGTAACGTGTCCAACGAAGCGTACCTACTACAAGTGCCGTGTTCCGTGCGACAACTTCGCAGCCGAGGTTCCTTGCTACTAGTCGATACGGAAAAGGGTTGCCTCTACATCTGGCACGGCTCCCGAAGCCTCAAGCACACCAAAAACATAGCCATAGAACTGGCGAACAAGCTGATCGCCAGAAAATCCAGCTACCTCTTCGGCGGGAATGTTTCCAACATCATAATAACCGAGGTGAAAGAAAGCGAGGAGCCTAAGCAGGTGCTAGAGGCCTTAGGGGTTGCCAACAAGCAGTATTATAACTCCGTGCTGGGTGGGGGAAAGGAGTCGGGTAGCGATGTGACGCCGCGGTTGTTCCACTTCACGGATTTGGGGGGGCAGTTTGAAGCGAACGAGGTGCTGTCACCGCTGCGACACGAGCGGCTGGTGACACCCTTCCCTTTTGAACAAAAGGAGTTGTATTCGGCTTCGCAACCAGGTTGGTACTTCGCGTACATATTAACTTCACGTCCATATTCTCAAAGGTATAGAAGACCATGACACTGTACATAATAAAAACTATGGATGTTACACGTTTTGTAGCCACTTTGTGTAACTTTAGGTTTAAACATGACGGTTGAGGTGAGGTATAATAGTGACAGGTTGTTAATCTGTCGCCAAAGGCATATCTAAATCCATTTCATTAGTTGCCTCTTACGATATCCACGAAATAAATGGAGAATGGATTGGTAATTTTATGCGCAACATTTTATTTCTTTATTTTCTTCGCAATTTCATACATGTTCGCTTCATCGCAGTCATAATATCTCAGTAAATTTCTAACATGATTTAGCATAAGTACTTCGAAAAATTCACTTGACTACCAAGGCGTTTTTCAATTGCCTTTTCGATGTGACTCGTTTTGCGTAAGTGTATGTGGAAACGTGCGATTTAATCTCCAGCCTAAGACTCCGTTTTGTTTTGCCTCTTGTACAGTAGAACCAATTCAATTTTGACCCACAGTTGTCGCAGCATACAATAAATATTACATATTTATGTCGAGTAATGCAATTGCACTACAACGTTTACTGGAAAGATTCCGGGTTTGGAATCCATTAGATCGACAGTGTATTCTCCAGTCTGTTCTTATTTTGATCTGTTTGTATTGTGGGTATGAAATTAATTGGTTAGGTTCATTTTACACAGGTTAGGTTGTTACATTCTCCGGTCTTCTAATCTTAACCCGTGTGCTTGTGTTTCAGCGCTATTCCTCTTGGACGACGGGCAGTCCGTGTGGCTGTGGCAGGGGTGGTGGCCGCGAGGGGAGGACGGCGAACTGGAACCCCAGGAGCGGAATAATGGTTAGTAGAAGAATCACTTAACACTGTTGTTACGTTATAAAACGTGCCCTTTTTTATTTTTTTAAAGTTAAAATGTATTTAAATCAACATGCATTGACACACAATCACGCTTATGTTCCCAAATGGAGTAGGCAGATCACACGAAGCGTGACATAGAAAAGACCATGATTATGACTATCTCACGCTTCGCAGCCACTTCTAGCATAATTTTGGGTTTGGAAACAGATGGAAGAGGTATCACAGTGACAGGTTGCTACCTTGTCGCCTAAATCATACCTTAACCTTCCTTAGTCGCCTTTTACGACATCCACGGAAGAAAAGGAGAAGTGTTATTCTGTCCAAAATCTTACCTATACCTTTGGATTTTCGAGAATAATACAAATTTGTCCGTTAAAAGTTTAATTTTAAACTAAACTGAGCATATTTAACATTAAACTACCGTGAGACTCACTCATCTTATAAAATACGGATAACTCACGTTATAAATCGAGTTTAGCTCGACATGTTTCGGACTAATTCGTAGCCCTTCATCTAGGAGCCGCGGCAGCTGCTGCTGCCAAACGCGAACTGCGCGCCTCGGCTCTCTTCGCGCGACTGCTCGTGCTCGACGAAGCTAACACTGGCTCACGACTACCCTCGTTATTATCGTCATTTATATTATTGTCAAAAATATATGTATGAGACAAGATGTCGCTTCCTTACTGCGAAGGGCCCGCCTACCGAAATCCAACATACCGCACGGGGAGCTGAGGGCGTTGCGTGAGTTACGAAATAATTTAGATGTGTTGGTGTTACCGGCTGATAAGGGCAATGCAACGGTTATTGTTGATACTTTGGCGTATGAAAACAAGATTGGCGAGTTATTAGCTGATGAGGGTACCTACAAAAAAGTTTCCTACAACCCTACCGCCAGAGTAACGGCAAAGGTAAACAAATTTTTGCACAGTCTACCCGACAAGAATTTAATTGCAAAGCTGCGTCCACAGAACCCTACTTCA
The DNA here is from genome assembly GCA_005406045.1 of Adoxophyes honmai. Classification (NCBI taxonomy): domain Eukaryota; kingdom Metazoa; phylum Arthropoda; class Insecta; order Lepidoptera; family Tortricidae; genus Adoxophyes; species Adoxophyes honmai. The sequence goes on along the minus strand of BHDV01072417.1, from coordinate 30,143 downwards.
CCAAAAATATACGGCTTGCCCAAAATACATAAGACTGATTGGCCTTTGAGACCCATAGTGAGTCAGATTGGTTCGCCGACGTATGGTCTTGCCCGGTATTTTTCGTCTGTGCTTTCTGAATTTACGGGTAAATCGGCGAGTTTTATAAAAGATTCACAACATTTCGTTGGTTTGTTGAATGATATCCGATTAAGTGACGACGAACTGATGGTTAGCTTTGATGTCGCATCTCTTTTCACCAATGTACCGGTAGACGAGACGTTAAGATTAATATCTGACCTGTTGTGTGTCACAGATTTACCTACCGTGTATATGGAGGGAATCGAGTTGTGTCTGAAAAGTGGATATTTGGTTTGGCGCGGTGAATATTATCTGCAAATTGATGGAGTGGCCATGGGTTCACCGATAGCTCCTGTTACTGCCAATATTTTTATGGAGTGGTTGGAGGATAAAGCCTTAAACAACGCTCCTGTGGTTCCTAGATATTGGTGGCGATACGTGGACGATATTTTTGCCATTGTGTCAAGAGATGATTTGTCGCAATTTACCAACTACCTTAACACGGTGCACGATAAGGTTAAGTTCACGGTGGAGATGGAAAGCGACGGGCATCTGCCGTTCCTGGATGTTTTGGTTATGCGTAGACCTTGTGGGAGGCTGGAAACCACAGTATATCGTAAGCCAACTCATACTGATCGTTACTTGAGGGCAGATTCACACCACCATCCTTGTCATTTATCTTCTTTGCCCAGAACGTTGATAAATCGTGCCTTAAAAATTTGTGATCCTCGGTTTGTTGATCGTGAACTGGGTCACGTGAAGCGTGTATTAGAAAGCAATGGGTACAACTGGAGGCAGTGTAACCGTGTTGTGAACGTGTCGGCTCGTCAGCGGCCAGAAGAGGTTGAGAGGTTGCCAGTGTACTTGCCTTATATAAAAGGGGTAACGGATAGAATCGGGCACTTGTTACGCTGTAGATATAGCATCAAGTCGATATTCCGCCCTCATAAGCAGTTGAGACAGTGGATGCGTTCACCAAAGGATAAAGAGCCCCTGAGTGGTCCCGGGGTATACATGATTCCATGTTCTTGTGGCAAAAATTACATCGGAGAGACAGGACGCAATGTTTCCACGAGGTTATCGGAGCACATACGCAGTATGAAGAAACAAGATGATCGGGGGTCAGCCGTTGCCGAACACTCAATGAACTCTGATTCGACGCACTATATCCGTTTTGACAAGGTTTCCGTACTAGCAAGGGAGAAATTTTACATTCAACGAAAAGTACGTGAAGCTATAGAGATTAGTAGACGTCCAAATTTTAATCGAGATAGTGGTTGGTCGTTGCCTCCGAGTTGGAAGACGGTTTTGAATCTTCGTACTGCGTCAACAGCGAGTGTGGAGGTGCCTTTACAAAGTGATGTAGTTAGTGTTGTGTGCTACCCTATTTTTGACAATAATATAAATGACGATAATAACGAGGGTAGTCGTGAGCCAGTGTTAGCTTCGTCGAGCACGAGCAGTCGCGCGAAGAGAGCCGAGGCGCGCAGTTCGCGTTTGGCAGCAGCAGCTGCCGCGGCTCCTAGATGAAGGGCTACGAATTAGTCCGAAACATGTCGAGCTAAACTCGATTTATAACGTGAGTTATCCGTATTTTATAAGATAAACTGAGCATAATCTCGTGGTAGTTTTATGTTTGTAGCAATTAAGTAAGTAAGTAAGTCAGCAATTTTTTTTCTATTCTAGGAGTAGGTGCCTTCGCAGGGCGCTGGCAGGCGCTCCGCGCCGCGGCGCTGCAAACAGCGGAGGCCTACTGGCAAGTCTCGCGGCGCTCGCGCTCCGACGTTAAAGTCGTCGCGGCCGGCCTCGAGCCGCAAGCCTTCACCGACCTGTTCGACAATTGGGCCGAGCACGACGAGGCGGCTGAGGCCAACATCGCGGTAAGTGCTCAAGTGCTCAATGGCCTCACAGTCCTCACTTTCCGACCTATCCCAACTAAATATCTACAAGGTGTTACAAAAATACGAGTAAAATAGAAAGGAGGTTAATGGCCCATTATGAGGAGTCATTTAAAAAACATTCCTTTGATTCCTTTTATTGAGTTTCCGAGAGAGTGTGAGAGAAAATCCGTCAAAGAATACACTCTGTAAAATAATCTATCATAATTTCAGTTCTGTGACAGCTTACTAGGCTTTACAATATTTTCGCTTTAATAATTTACATTTTTTACGCGGTATTTTGTAACATGTTGTACAAAAATATGTTGGGAAGTTGGTATGCAACGCAATGGTGGTGACGGCGTTTGGTGGTGTAGTGGTTTGAGAAAGAGTACAAGGTGATTTAAGATTGTTGCTTGCTTTTTTTTTCATAGAACCATGCTCCTGTATTTCGGTAAAATAAAAATAAAAATCTTCAGTCATAAACTTGTACTCTTTTTCGAAATACTCGTTATGATGAATTTACGTTGGAATTTCATCAAAACTCAGTTCATTCTTCTTAGTTAATCTATTGTAAAACTCTAGAATAATGACAACTTGTTGTAAATAGAACTACTCCACAAGTAAAAATAGAAAATAATGTACAGAATACCTCACTGGTGATGAGATGCAAAATGCTTTTTAATCGCTTTTTTACACTGTATTTACACGACTCTGGCTCGGACTTGGTTCACTGTAGTACGCTGGCGTTTTAGGTGCGGACCCAATTCTCTCATGTAGCGGTAAGAGAAAGAAATTATTCTACAAGACTTCTGGGATTAAAATAATTTATGAATTAATTTTATTTTATCCCAAAAGTGTGTCAATTACGATGCCTTGTTCCCACAGCTCTCACATTAAGTAGCTGTGACGTGTTTGTGGATCAACTGTCTGTGTCTTGCTTCTTAGAGCCATTTTCTTACCTCCTCTGCGTTAGCATCCGCTGCCGTTCATTATGGTGTTGCGAGTGGCTATTGGCGAGTGACCAACTCGCTTGATAACTTATTAGTAGGCTTAGGACTTTTGGATGCTCGCCGTGCTTCTAGAATCCATGGAGTCGCCATTATGTTAAAATTTTAATAAGATTTTTTTCGAAGTCCAAAAAATAGTCTAGTAAACAGTTAATACTTGTCAGTAGTCTGTTCGATTCCACAGCAGTAGTACCTATTAAAGAGGATGCATATCGATGAAGTAAATTATACTCGTATAATTATAGTATTTTAATCACGTCACCTGTAAACTGTTACTTGTGTAGAGTTAGTATAAAATTAATTATTTACTGATATATCCGCATAAATCATGACAATTATTTTTTTACACTTTGATTTGACGGCTAAAAAATATTTAACATAATGGCGACTCCATGGATTCTAGAACCACGGCGAGCATCCAAAAGTCCTAAGCCTACTTATTAGGGAATCAAAAAGTAAAAAAAAACACTGGCCAAGGAACGTCAAACATACCAGACTATACGTGATTGAATATGACAGACGGACAGACAGAGACATCGCATGTATTCGCTAATCATGTTTTGGATATAGAACTTTTCAAAAACCAGGGGCATCGTCTAGCTATTCACACTACGAACATAAGAACCCGCTTTGCACGTAGAACTTGTATTCGGTCCGCACCAAGCCATAAGCCACACAGCGAGTCAGTCCGCACAGTCGTTGGCACCGCACCTTTTGCAGCACGGCTACAAGGCCGGCGAGGCGCTTCGAGGCGCGGGCGAGCTGTCGCGACTGCAAAGCGCTGCTGCGGAACTGCCGCTTCCCGAGCTTCAGCGCCGGCCGTTGCCTCCGCACGTGGACCCTCACCGCCTTGAGAGACACCTGTCAGACCCTGACTTCATGGTATGCTACCAGAACCCTTAAAAAAGTTCCCAGAGTGACCCAAACTTAGCTTACATAGAAGACCAAACTAGAGGAGGCCAAAACCAGAGACACCTCCGTTCCTGACTTCATGGTATGCTATCAGAACCACTAAAAGTCGCTCGGTGCTACTCCCAGTGCAATCCAGACCTAGTTTCCAGATCTATCTGGCCCGTAGAAGACCAAACTAGACCAGACCAGAACCAGAGACACCCCATTCTGGTAAGTAGAGCAAAATAGCACCTGTCAGACTCTGACTTCATGGTATGTAGGGCTTTAAGCCTCTAAGAACCGCCCGGTGAGACTCCCAAAGTGGCCCAGACATGCCTTCCAGATACATCTGGTCCGTAGAAGTTCAAACTAGACCAGACCAAAACCAGAGGCACCACTGTCCCGGTAAGTAGACCAGAATAATTTTAGAGCACCTTTGAAAAGAAGACCAAACTCCTTGGTACTAAAATTGCGAGCTGTCGCGACTGCAAAGCCCTACTGCGGAACTGCCGCTGCCCGAGCTCCATCGCCGGCCGTTGCCTCCTCACGTGGACCCTCACCGCCTCAAGAGACACCTATCAGACCCTGACTTCATGGTATGTAGGGCTCCGCAACCGGATTGCTTACAGAACCCCTAAAAGTCGCCCGGGGCGACTCAGACCAGACTCAGACTTCCAGATTATCTGGTTCCTAAAAGACCAAACTAGACCAGACCGAAAACAGAGATACCACTGTCCCGGTAAGTAGACCAGAATAATTTTAGAGCACCTTTGAAGAGAAGACCTAACTTTTTGGTTCAATACTAGTAAGCAGTCTCAGCAGCTCTACTTCACGTCGCGTCATTGCAGCAACGCGTTGACCCTCATCGCTTGAGAGACACCTGTCAGATCCTGACTTCCTCGTAATTAGGAGCCAAAGAGTTACGTGTCTCTTTAACTGTCTCTGCTAGATTGCACCGATACTGCCGGTCCTGAGAGAGGTACCTTTTACATATTCCTGCCTCGAGACGTTCACTTCGTGAATGGGGTAAGTGATAACTTATGTGTGATGTCACACGTACGAATATGTGTGGTGATGGAACTTAAAAAACGATATCACTGTAAATTAATCACGGAAAGAAGTAGGTGAAATGAAGGGGTGAAGGCTCAAACCTTAGATCCTGAAATGGGCCTAAAATAAAATTAAGAATGGACAGCAATGGTGGTTGGTTCAAATAATTGCAAGACTTTTTATCCGAAGTCTCCCTACCACGCAGCACTAGTAATTTACGATGGTTGTCCATTTGCTATTGCAGGAGGCATTCAACATGACCAAAGAGGAGTTCGCGCTGCTACCGGCGTGGAAGCAAACCAACCTGAAGAAAGACGTCGGTCTGTTTTGACCCGGCGGCGCCGTCCGCGCTCGCCGCGGTTGACGAGCCGCCGCCATTTTGTACTACCGCAGTTTCGTACTTTTCTACTGTTGAAGGATTTGATACAATTAATCGTAAGGGCACGCTTTAAATCAGTAGTAATCCAACCGAGTGTCGTCATTTTGTACTAATGGAATGTAACTGTGTATTCGTTCTCGTGATATTTTCATGTAACCGCCGTAGAGTAGTGTTAGGATATTCAATTGAACACGGATTTGGATGTCGGAATTGTTGAGAGTGTAGTCGCATCTATGCAATGGCGCCGTTCTGTAAATAATTTGTTTTAATCTATATTTATTTTACTATTTCGTTTTATGAATTATTATAATTTATAACAGCAATATTCACTATAATTTTTTATCATGAAATGTAATTTGAACAGTATTTTTATTTGATTCTCTTGTTGGGTGTGACGCCTGCATGGGCGACGGACGGCGACGATTTGTTAAGGTGATATATTTTAGCGTTGTATCAGTGCGTATTGCCAAAGAGTCAGTCGATCGCCCGGAGTAGACAGCGGGCGCGATGGCTGGTCAAGTATGGATATCGGTTATAAATCGCTAGGTATACAAACATTTCTACTATTATACGCTTTAGGGTAGGCTTGTACCCTGCGGCTGTGGAGACAGTATACTTACTGCCTTGTGATATTTATCTGCCAGCCGCGGGCCCGTCGCGCGGCCGTTGTTAATTCGTAATGTCTCCACGCCTGCAGTTCTCCTATTATATTTTAATACATCACATATCTAATCTACTCATTAGCTCTTTTATACCAAGCTGTTAGGAGGACCATTGTAAACAGTTTTAATATTACTAATCTTACAAAATTGTTTTATTACCTTTCGTTCTTCGGGCCTGGCTCGCCTATCCCATTGGCTCTTTCAAACATAGAAAATGAAGCCAACTTTGTGTTGCCAAAAGCTGAAACGAACTTCACTTAACTCGTCCTTTTTTGACTCGAACGATTGTAAGGTTTGTACTTTAATTTTAACGCTGTTGCTATGTTGTGTACAATTTTAGATGTTTATTTTTTATATCTAGCTTTATTCCGTAAATGTATTTCGACGGCGAACCATTTTCTCTGCGGCTTGTGATATTACTCGGCCGAGACAGAAAATTATGCCAGTATTTTTGTGAGTGGACTGTCAATGTGGGGTACCAACCGAGTCATTGCTGAAACTGTCGTTGGAGCAGCCACGTCAGTCCACGGCTCAGGGTGTCTCTCAAATCCAATGTTTAATGTTTTGCTTTGGTTGTGTTACTTATAATATTATTATTATATTTGAGATTTATTTTGTATAATAATGGTGTAATAAATTGATAAAATTGATTTGTGGTTTGTTTTTTGGTAGAACTTTGCCCTGGAGTTATAGTTGTTTTTGGAGCAATTAATTCTAATCTACATTAATACTTTGATTTTACTTGCTTCAAAGACAATGATAAAATGAAACAAACTGATAGGAAAACAATTACTATGACTACTTTTGTACCTTTCTACTTGAAACCTAGACACCAAGCTAGAAGTGACTACGACACTTTTTGTGTGCTCTGCCTACCTCGTTTGGGAACACAGACTTGATGTATGTATGTATGTTTGCGGAAAAGTATTTTCTACGCTTTAATAAAGGGTTAAATTTACTTTGAGCTGAAAAATAACCTTTTATCATTATTTTACTAACACCTATAGTCTGAGATCGAATTAGAGATTAAAAATGTGAACAAACAACTGTTAATATCAAAGCATTTAAAGCCAGTAAAAAACCTTTTTTGTTACTAATTGATAGAATTGATATAATTGTATTAATTTTTTAACTACTTTTAGTTTTTTGATTCATAACAATAAAGCAATGGCAACACGTTTGTTCACATTTTTGATCTCTAATTCGATCTCAGACTATTTGAGTTCGAACTCTTATATTAGGTCTTTATACTTACGCGATTTATTTCATCATCTTCTGGGTCCTACGGATAATCAATAACTAAACAAAGATAAATAATGAAAAAAGTAGTGAAACGAAGTCCAATTTACGATACTGAATTAATTTTCATATCATTAGATTGTCCAGTGATATTTATTTATTATTATTATTTGGCCCACTTATACGGGTGCTGTATTCTATTATGTATAGACTTACCGAATAATTAGAAACATATTTTATCGCAGAAATGTATTATTCTATGTGCTATCGCCAATAACCCAAAATAAGCATTACTCCACATTTTGTTTTTGGCACTTAGACCCCTTTTTTATTTCCGGTATTCAATTACTTTACTGGTATCACTAATTTCAAATGCAGTTTTGCTGTTGCTTTTCACAGTATTGCAACATATTAAGGTGGGTATTTTCGTTAAAGAAAAAGTTATAATATTCCTCTAAATACCATCACCAATACGTGGGGGAAGTTCCAAATGAAACGAAAAATTTGTCATAATAATTTATCACACTCGCTACGTTATTTACAAAATTGCACAAAGTGATCTCGATTTCTTACACACGTCAACTTATTTACAATAAATATCTACTTAAATAATTTCCTCTAGCATCTCAAAGGAGCATTCCCAAGGGAAGTGCTATTGAACTTGCTAGCGTTTTTAGAAGAAGAAACGGCGGAAGAAGCTGATTTCCTCGCTATCTTCATCAGAATCTTCATTTTGTTCTTCCTGAGACCTTTCAACTTCTTCATCGCTTACTTCTCCATTGGCTTCTTCTTGTGCTCTTTGCCATTCTTCATCGTATTCTTCATCGGATTCTTGAAGAATAGAGCGCTTCTTGCGGCTTTCTTCTTCTTCAGATTCGTCTTCGACTTCCTCTTGTTTCGCGAAGGGTTCTACAACGCTTTCGTCATCCTCAGATTCTTCCTGAGCAGCTCGCTTCTTCCTGCTTTCTTCCTCGTCTTCTACATCTTCAATCTCTTCTTGTCTCTCAGCTACATCATCCTCGCCCTCTTCAACTTCTTCCTGAGCAGCTCGTTTTCTCCTGCTTTCTTCCTCGACCTCTTCATCTTCAATTTCTTCTTGCCTCTCGGCTACATCTTCCTCATCATCAACAACTTCTTCTTGAAGGGACCGCTTCTTCCGGCTTTCTTCTTCCTCTTCATCTTCAATCTCTTCTTGCCTTTTCAATTCGTCAGCTGCATCTTCATTTTCATCCTCAGATTCTTCTTGGCGTTTCTTAAGCTCATCTTCTACCTCTTTGTCATCAATCTCCTCTTGCCTTTTGCGACCTTCTTCTTCATCACCAAGCTCGTCATCACTTTCTTCCTGTCTTCTCAGTTCGTCTTCGGCTTCATCTTCATCTTGATCTTCTTGGCGTATCTTGAAAAGTTCATCTTCTACCTCCTCATCGTCAATTTCTTCCTGTCTTTTAACGACCTCTTCATCATCTTCAAGTTCCTCGTCGTTCTCTTCCTGCCTCTTAAGATCTTCCTCTTCATCCTCACCTTCGATTTCTTCTTGACGCTTCTTGCGAGCTTCTTCGTCTAATTCTTCCTCGTTTTCTTCTTGCCTTTCTAGTACCTCTTCCTCAGCCTCATCTTCAACTTCTTCTTGCCTTTCAACGTCCTGTTCTTCCTCACCTTCAGTCTCTTCCTGACTTCTCAGCAACTCTTCTAATCCATCTTCGATCTCTGTCTCTTCCTGAGACCTCTCAACATCCTCTTGTTCCTCGTCAAGCTCTTCCTGGAATTTGTGATCATGATGATTTCCGTGATGATGTCCCATGGCTAAAATGTGGATGGGCCTAATGAAACGGCGACGGTAGACTAGTTTCTGCAACTCTTCGATCAACTGTTCCTCATCGGCGTTCTCCTCTTGTAACCTAGCCTTAAGTGACTTTATGATTTCATCTTCACTTTCTGCGTGATCGTGATCGTGATGGTGATGATGGTGGCCATGATGACCATGCTGACCATGCTGATCATGCGCAAGCTTCTGCAGTTCATCAATCAGTTCCTCTTCTTCAGCATTTTCCTCTTGGAATCTGGCCTTCAAGAATCTGACGACAAAGTCTTCTGCCCAATCGTCGTTGTCTTCACCTGAGCCTTCTACGATTTCTTCGCTCACTTGTTCTTCACTATCGTGGTCGTGATCGTGATCATGATCGTGATCGTGGTCATGATCGTGATCGTGGTCATGATCATGATCGTGGTCATGATCGTGATCGTGGTCATGATCATGATCGTGGTCATGATCGTCATCGTGGTCATGATCGTGATCGTGATCGTGATGGTCGTGGTCGTGATCGTGATCGTGATCATGATCAGCTTCCGTGAGCTCAGCGTTTAGGCGAACCTCCTCATCCTCCGAAACCTCGTCTTGGTCATCTTCATCGACCACATCTTCAGACTCTGGCTCCTCTTGCTCAGGTTCAGGCTCCGGTTCTGGCTCAGGTTCTGACTCTGGCTCTGGTTCTGGCTCTGGTTCTGGTTCTGGTTCAGGCTCTGGTTCTGGCTCGGGCTCGACGCGACAACTTGCTGGGGGAGTTGACCAATCGCAAACCTAGAAAACAAAAATTGCAATATCTTGTCACTCTTATCGAAAAAATCTTGACATCGGAATGGAATGGAAAAAACCCTAAACGATATTGTATCGTTATACTTATCTACCTTTGAATGCTAAGCGTAAAATATCTCGTCATTGTTTTGTATAGATAGCGTTTCGTGTGCTCTGCCTACCCGATTTGGGAAAACAGGCGTGATGTCCCGTGTGGTGCCGGGTTAGAATAGCACCTCCCCCTTTCTTCCCGTGGGTGTCGTAAGAGTCGACTCTGGGAAAGGGTTAGTGTATTGTGGGCGATGGGCTAGCAACCTGTCACTGCAATATCACGTTTGACCATCTGGTTACCCTGAAATTGCTAAACGTGGCACTGGATTTTCGAATTCACGTGCTCTGCCTACCCCTCTTGGGAATATAGGCGTGAGTATATGTATGTATGTATGTAGGCGTGATGTATGATGTCCCTATGTACTGTACATTGTGTTTTAAGTATTTTAATACCGTTGAAAGGCCGTAAAATTATTTCAGTACAATTTTGGTGATAATAGTCCTTTAGCGTGTGACTAACTTATATTTCTTAATTTCAATTAGAGGCCAACCCATGGTCTAGTCTGCAAGAATAAATAAAAAATTTGTTATCTAGGTATACTACAGTTTCCACATCAATGCATTTACCAACAGTATCATAACCTGGTGTTACTTTTTTTGATAGTGAAATTACAAAGATTAACTCTGTGAAACACATGGGAATACAAATGTCAAGGTACAGCCTCACCGTCATAAAACGAAAAATGGTTTGGCTAGTGGTTTCAATCGGATTACAAGGACCGTACTCTTTAGCGACGGTGGAAACGATTTGTACGAAGATTTATTGATCGTCACTAGCAGTCACTAAACTTGTGGAGGTAGAAATCTACCTATCCTTTACACCATCTCGATTATACTCACTGCAAACTTAAGACAAATGTACAGACATCCCAATCTTCAACATACCTGTTCCACCTCATTGAACCACGTGTCCTGAGGGCACTCCATGCGATAGGCGTTCCCGGCATAGCACTGGAAGTAAGCCACGCAGTTCTCCACGCTGGCGATGCGGAGGAAGTTCTCCTGGCCCGCGCATAGTGTCTCCGGGTTTTGTCTCAAGGAGATTGAGAGGCTGGAGGCGCTGGCGATCGCCGCCGCACAGAGGATGAGTCGCAAGGTTACTGAAAGAGTTACTCCTGGTTATTTATGCTGCCCGGGTGCTAAATTGGGAGTAAGCTGGAGATTGGTGGAGAATGATCGATGGTAAGACACTCTGAATAGTGGCACCGATGTATGCATTGTCGTGATTTTCGCCGCATTTAAATTTACGTAGAACCTATTTATAGTGTTGTTTAACGAAGGAATTATTTACTACTTTAACTGTGACAGCGTTCTATGGTAGGTCAAAAATCAATTGGTCAGACTGTACTATTTCAAATTATGCCCCACAGCTTTCGGTTTGACTCCATCTACTGGCTAAAACAATGTACCTATTTCAACCTGTAAACCCTACGAGGTACCCCTCTGCTAGGGGTCGAGATGGTTGAAACTTAAGTACCTACTTACCTAATAATCATAATTATAAAAGTCAAATGAACTGAAGTTGGATAATGGGATGCTTATTTTATTATAGTGAACGAAAATATGCAGCCAATATAGGTAGATAGATACGCTTATGTAATAAAAAGTTAAGTATTATTTTAGAATAGTTTATAAGATTTAGATTGTTGATCAATATGTTTGTTAAATCATATTTAACTTGTTTTTGTAGGTAGCTACCTGTTTTTTTTTAAACTACATAATTATTAATTTATTACTAATTTAGTACATAACTAATCATGAACCGAAAGACCGGAAAGTAATGGAGATGCGACTTTTAACTTAATTTGGGGTCTTCTTCGAATACTTAGTTCTTGTTTTTTATCATTTTAGGCGTTGGATTAAACAGTCATTCACGTGACCCGTCTGGTTATCGTCAATGTTTCAACACTCGATTCATGGAGTGGCAGATAACTGACACAAGACACTGTCACTTGAGAGATAAAATCTAAAGCGACATCCTTGCACAAGAATTTAAATAAATTGGTAAGTGGGTGGGTATACATTCTTTGTTTAAAAATTTTTTTCTCAAAAACGTCTCATTAATTCTCTTTAGGAAGGTACCTTTAACTTTCATAGCTGGCTGTATTTGTATTTTTGCATCCAAGTAACTTGAGAAGCAGATCAAATTTGACTTTACAATTTGTAATAATGATTATGAGTAAGTACGCACAGTCAATTACAAAGACATCGGCACTATCAACTTGTGAAAAATATATGAAGGTATGCCTACACGCTATTTTAATATTATTTTCTTGGCACTTTTTACTATGTTAATAATCTTTGTTGCTGACCTTACATACAAAGAAAACACATACATACGTAGTAGACAAATTAAATAAGAGTTTTAAGAAAACTGTCAAAATTTATAAAATACCTATCAGCTGAGATAGGTTTAAAAAAATACGTGCACTCAAAAGAGGAAAAAAGAGCTAGATCAATGTTTTTAAATGCATAATAAGTACTAGGTATACAGATCTGCCAACTGATCCCTTAATGTCACACAAAAATATTTCACTTGATTTCACAAATCTTCAGACACAACAGAATAAAACAAAAAAAAAAGATTAAAACTTATTAACAATACCAACAAGTCATTATATCCTTTCAGCCTTAGCCTTAACTTTCCCTAGCACTAACTCACTTCCTAAAAAAATACTTACAACTCATTTCGACCGCAATGCACCCTCCTGTTGCGATCCTCGGCAGAAATAAGCTAAACGCCTGGAGGAGATGAATTTTATCGAGCCCATTGTATCACGAGATGATAACGTCAGAGCAAGATACTTCGATACTGTCGATCACCACTATCTGTTTAGGCCGCGGTTAGACGCGCGCGACTATTTCAATTAAATATAAAAGTTTGTTAAAGTTAAAACGGCAGGGTAGTTGTGACCGCCGTAGCTTTGTTAAACCGCAACCGAAATATATCTGTCATTGTGAACTAGAGGCGTTGTTTGCCGGTGTAATAGGGTGACGGAGGACAATATTAATGAAACACGGGTAGTTTGAGGAGCCGTTACAGATGAAAATAATGTGCGGGTAGTTCGAAGAACCCGGGCTACGAAACAAAATGTTCAGTCAACTATAGTGACCACGGTCGCTGTAACGGCCGGTTCACACACACATGTCTCCGTTTTACTGTTCCGTTTTATCGTGTACGTTTTTTTTCGTCAATGGCGTATGTAGTTGTATGAGCGACTTCACACTTGACACAGTACGTATTCTGTATACAGTAATCCATAGAATCTGTATCCGTTAAAAACGTAAATACCAGTAAAGCGGACTCCGGACGAACGGGCCGTAACGCGGCCGAAACGTCGAGAGGTAATTAAAATATACCGTGATTAAAACCCGCGTATATGTACCTAAATATGAATGAGAATCACGAAAATATATGACACATATAGATATATGTAACATATAATACACCCGTGTGGTGCCGGGTTAGTAGAATAGCACCTCCCCCTTTCTTCCCGTGGGTGTCGTAAGAGTCGACTCTGGGAAAGGGTTGGTGTATTGTGGGCGATGGGCTAGCAACCTGTCACCACAATATCACGTTTGAGCATCTGGTTACCCTGAATTTGCTAAACGTGGCACTGGATTTTTGAATTCATGTGCTCTGCCTACCCCTCCTGGGAATACAGGCGTGAGAATATGTATGTATGTAACATATAAATTTCAGTACTGATCGTTGTAGCTAGTACTTAGTATCCGTTTAGATCTCAATTCTATTGTCTTTTACAAGCACCATAACTTTCGTTTTGCTTACATTACACTGTTTTAAACTTTAGGTACAAGAAATCACATACACATACATACATACATATTCTCACGCCTGTATTCCCATGAGGGGTAGGCAGAGCACATGGATTCAAAAATCCAGTGCCACGTCTAGCAAATTCAGGGTAACCTGATGGTTAAACATGATATTGCGGTGACAGGTTGCTAGCCCATCGCCCACAATACACTAACCCTTTCCCAGAGTCGACTCTTACGACACCCACGGGAAGAAAAGGGGAGGTGCTATTCTAACCCGGCACCACACGGGTACAAGAAATCATAACTATGTTACATATAAATTTCAGTACTGATCGTTGTAGCTAGTACTTAGTATCCATTTAGATCTCAATTCTATTGTCTTTTACAAACACCATAACTTTCGTTTTGCTTACATTAGGGGAGACCTAGGAGAGTAGTGACAGAGGTGAGTTGTGACAGTCGCGATTTCTCTCTACCTATGAAGGTGAGCGAGCTGGCAACACCGCTCGATTGACGCTTTAGAGACGCGCTAGTTGACTCTGTACTCGCCGGCGGCGCACGGGAAGCGGTTGCGTAGTTACGACGTCCACGTGCAAAAAAATGCGAAAAGTAAGTTTTTCCTCAAAATTTTGATTGTATTTATATCTTATCCTATTACATGTGCGTTGTAGTGCTATTTTTTCTTAAGTTGTGTGGTTATCTAAGTCTCAAAACGTGACATTGGTTTTTTATGTTTGCATCGTGTTTAGAAAATTTTAATTATTATTCGGACCTAGTCGTAATTTTGAGCACCTAGGAGAATTGTGACAGCTTGTCACAACTCTCCTATTTGACTTTGTTTTTCAGCTAGGTTGTTTTTACACTTTTTTTTTCATCTGCGATGTCTGTATTGCTTTTTTTTATTACAGAATGCCTAATAACTACAATACAATCCAGTAGAAATAGCAACAACACTCAATGAATCTGAATGCCTCCACGTCTACAGCCCCGACTCTGGTTAAGAATAATAATGCCATCCACCCTGTTCCATCCACGTCAACAGTCTGTAACAATGATGCAAATGAACCTGTTGCCTCCAGATCTTCAGCCCATAGCCCAGTCCTTAACATTGATGCAAATGAACCTGTTACCTCTAGATCTTCAGCCCATAGCCCAGTCCTGAACAGTGATGCAAATGAGCCTGTTGCCTCCACGTCCACAGGCCCATAGTCCTCTTGCCACTGTTTCTAATGTATTCTCGCCAGAATCAGTTAGGCCGTTACCAAAAGCTCCACCAAGAAAAAATAGTCAACCGTACAGACGCAAAGTTAAATCCGCTATTCTTACTGACACACCTACTAAGGATGAAATAGCAGCTGTAGAAGCCAATAGGAAGGCGAAGAACGTGAAAAAGCGTGTCTTAAACGAAGATAAGAAACCTAAAAAAAAAACAAGAAGACTAATAAGAAGAAAAGAACAGCGGATGCCGAAGAAGATGCAGAAAATGATTGTTTTTGCTTGGTGTGCCTTGAAGCCTATTCAAACAGTAGATCGAATGAAGAGTGGGTGCAATGCCTGGAATGCAAAGGATGGTCACACGCAGATTGTACTGGAGGCGAGCTGCAATACGTTTGCCATAATTGCCTATCAGATTAGATTTTTATTTTTGTCTGAATATAATATGATTGATCTCAAACCGATGCCATAATTACTTATAAGAGTTATAAGATATAATTACTTGTTATAGAAAGGTTACACGTTCTGTTTGTTGGTACTTAGTGTGCTAAAAGATGATTAAACTCTTTTTTTGCAAAAACATACATGTTTCATTCATTTATAATATGTGTAATAGTATTTTTTTATACTCAAACAATCTGAATAGATAGCTGTCACAACTTTCCTCGGTACCTGTCACAACTTACCTCGGTGATAGGAGAGTTGTGACAAAGGGAGTGGTCTCCAATTTTTTGGATTTTCATGGAAACCGTAATACTTCACATAATTTTGATGATTGTTTTGAAAAGAGAAGGAATTGTGCTACATTTATTGATATAGGTCGTAGCTGTGAAATATTTCTGGAGCGAGATATTCCCCTAAAAGTAAAAATTGTCACAACTCTCCTAGGTCTCCCCTACATTGTTTTAAACTTTCGTGATTCACATTCATGAATGAATGAAATGAAGTGTTCCGTACCAAAATCGACAAATATTTTTATAATTAGCCCCCTTAATAATAATTATTACTAATTAGTTTATAGTTTTTGTTGTTGTAGTGACAATTATACAAACACATCATAATCTGTAAAAAATTCAACTGCTTAGCTATCTCGGTTCTTGAGATACAGCTCGCAGAATGGTGACTAAAAAAGCTAAAATATCACGTTTTTTGTATGGGAGCCCCCCTTAATTATTATTATTATTGTTTAAATTTTAGTAGGTATTTGTTGTTATAGCGGCAACAGACAATATCACCTCTGAAAATTCCAATTGCCTAGATCTTACGGTTCTCGAGATAACAGCCTTGGTGACAGACGGACAGACGAACAGCGAAGTCTCAGAACCTAATAAGGTCCCGTTTTCATCCTTTGGGTACGGAACCCTAATTAAAAAACTAGATTTGAAATAATTATAATGCTCCTGAGATGTGGACACTCTTAGACTTAAGAAGATCCACAAAAAGAGAGTCACCAACTACAAACGACACGCTCGACTTCTCGATTATTAGTCGTCACAACCGAACCGCCGCTTAAACCAATTTCAGTGGCCACACTCATGCAAGTAATAGACGTAGTTTGGTAACCTTGGAGCAATCATGATACGGACATGCACAAGATTTGCCCGCGGTTTTTACGTCAAGACAGCTTAGGCTATCGCATAATTTCCGTGAAGGACTATCTGGGGTTTCTACGTACATTCCTCGGGAAGGTAGATGGCAAGACTTTTGTAGTGGGGTAAAAGCCAGATTAGCAAATTTAGCAATGCGTGAAATTACCACACTAAAAAAAGCATGTTTTATTTTGTGTCATACGCATAACTAGCCCAGCTGTGTAATTAGTTTATATTTCTGTAATTAACAGTATTTCCCATAACTATGTTTTCTAGTGTTTAAAATTTCTTCAATCTTGATAGAAGTGGATATCATTGACTTTAAAATGCTCCGCTCTGACCAAAACATTGGAATATCATCAAGATCATAACTATATACCGAATCAATCATTATGAGTAAAGTTAGATAGAGAGAAGGCTTGTAACTAGATACCCACTTGAAAATTTGCTATTAGATACACATATTGAATGCTTGTAGATCGATAAATCAATGCGACCCACTTTATTTTTCTGGTTTTGCAAACAAAGTTTGAATTTGAGCCCTAGGATTTGGAAATAATTGAAATCATAAAATTATAAATTTACAGTCAAATAATAGAACTAACATTACTTTGTAAGGTACAAAACTAACTAACATACAACTCATTTTTTTAACTGGAACAATGCTTAATGTTCCAGTGTCTTTGCCACTGGTCAAAAATGGCGCTTATCATGCTGTCCCGAATCCTACGCACCAAAGATGCCACCCTTTAGCGAAGTATGGCTGAGAAACCATATGTATAAACCCATAAAGCACTCTAAAATAATATCAAAATCAAAAATAGGCCGTAGTAGGCGCTTAAAAAACCTCCCAGAAACTTTGCTAATCGCAGTGGATACAAAACTACGTCACGAAATGATAACTTATTTCCACGTGGGCATAATCATGTCCCGCCTACCGTAGTTTAAAGGAGTTTGTCACACAACTGGGTATTATGAAAACAAAACTTTGCTTACACGAAATATATGCGTCCCTTTTTAACCAAGGCAGGAGAAAAGAGAGAAAAACTTGTGGAATTTGTGATTATGACCCCATGACAAGGGGTCAGATAGGAAACTGCGAAAAGTTCCGAACCCACCCTCGTATTCGTTGAATTTGACCTGTCTTGTCTGGAAGTATTTTGTGGGCGACTGTCCATTGAGATGATTAGTGTTCCCGCGTGGGAACTACAGTCCTTTCTCATGCTGAGAGGAGGCCTGTGGCCAGTTGTGGGACGTATTTTTAAGCTGCATCGTGTACTCTCATCATAACTTGCCGAGTTACCCAATTAATTAAAGTACTAAATTCCCAAAATTCATTCTCCTTTCACTGCGTTTCAGATATACTTAGAATATATCGCAGTGCTATGCCAGCTGAGTATCTATTTTAGATCCACAGGAATTACTCGTAAATTACATTGTGAGCAAAATCTATTCTAAAACTAATTATTATCCACCAACCAAATTGAATGTCGGCCACGCGGAACCATAATTCAGTCTGCTACAAAATTTATTTCATCACAGTTTCCAATTCAAAATTATGTTTCAAACTTTGGTCATATTTGTTATGAATAGAACATAAACATGCAACGTTATTAATGCATTTATACTAGGTACGACATGGTGGTAATTAGTTTGGGTGACAGGTCGAGTCGATGTTGAATAAGTAGATAAGTATCTAATAAATATTAAGAATCTTGTGGAGACTTTATACTCCATTTCATTTAAGATTAGACTTTTAAAGGACATAATTTGAATTACTATCAGAAATCCAAATGTTAAAAACATCTGTTTATTTCTTCCGTGGTTGTCTAGGAGGCGACTATGGTTATAGTTAAGGTGTAGGTATATATTTCAGGGAACCGGTGTGGTGTCGGAATAAAATAACACAATAGCTCAATTTCTTCCATGGATGTCGAAAGAGGCGACTGTAGAAACAGTTTTAGGTTTGCTCTAAGCGACAGGATAGCAATCTGTCGCTATTATACCTCTTCCATCAGTTTTTAAACCTAAAAAGTACGCTAGGGGTGGCTACGAAATGTGAAACAGTCACGAAATTGTCTATCTAGTGTTTCGTGTGCTCTGCCTACCCCATTTTTATTGCGTAATGTATAAGTGTGTATATATCTATTCTTCAGGGATTATCCATTTAATCCCTACCGTAACTACCGCTCATGTCTTATTACATTTTTCTCGTGATAATCAGTCTTGGCTACACAGTAAAGGGATTGAACTGAAAGATAAGCTTATCAACTGGCTGACAAAGAGATAAATTCTGTCAAT
The DNA here is from genome assembly GCA_005406045.1 of Adoxophyes honmai. NCBI lineage: Eukaryota > Metazoa > Arthropoda > Insecta > Lepidoptera > Tortricidae > Adoxophyes > Adoxophyes honmai. Next base: position 11,407 of record BHDV01072417.1, on the reverse strand, counting down.
GTCAAATGATAGGTCTTTGCAGATTCTAGAATGTCCTAAACCAAACCGGACTCCTCTGGTATTATTCTCTATCGTAACTAACTAAACTCATTGATGAGCTTGACGTCGAGCTGTCAAATTTTGATACCTAATTTTGACGAGTTGTTACGTTAAAAAATAACGTCGCTGTCGAAATGACTGTAAGTATAACAAAATGGAACCCTGATCCGCCATAGAACTGTCACAGTAACATTATAAATCAAATATAAAAAGTATCAAAGCATTATTTTTATAATGTCATTGTGACACGGTCCTATGGTGGGCCCGGGTTTTATTTTGTCGATAGTATGTACCTACACGATTGCGAAACAGCGAGTTTTAATTTGTTACATGTTATTGAAAAAAAATACTCTTAGTGCCAAGTTGACATCTTTGTCTAGAAACTCTAATTTAAACATCCTCCCGTGCTATAAATTCTCAGGATTTTCTTAGGAATCCAAAGTTAAAACTATATCACTCAATACAAACGATATCATTATTTGCGCCGACGAAGGCGTTTATACCTACCTATAGAAAAACGTATGGGGATTTGACCGTTATAATGCAAATCTTATATGAAACGTTGTAAAGATGTCGGGGACTGTATCTGTTATATTATCTACTAAAAAACTATGCCATAGGTGATCACAAAATGTGAAATAGTCATTTGTTTAGACCAAGTAGGTACGCAGCGTTACGCACTCTCAACCTAACCCATTTTAGGAATCCAGACGTGATGTTTTTGTAACGTTTTATCTATAGTTGTTACATTTCGTCACACCGACATTTACATAGGTACATCAGCGTGGCGTGTCCGTTCTGTGACAGAAAGTCGAGATAGCTGCCGTGCGGCGTTAGGTATTCGAAACGCAACGCAAACCCACTTGAAATTCGCCGGAGCAGATAAATGAGCCGTTGGTTACACCATTGTCTTTCTAGATAAACTAAGCATGATACGTAGTTTTTTCTTGCAGTGTGTTCTTTAGAGGTGTTTGCAAAAGGCATCATGATGTGACAGGCATGGTATCGGTTCTCAAGCAGAGTTTAAGGCCTAAGTTTTAAGTACTAAGGGCGTTTTTAGTATCACTTGGATTTGCACGCGGGATGGGCATAACCTGTGTAAACTTTAACGCTGCGGAGCATACGCAGGTTTGAGTATCAGTTTTCTACGGGTTGCGTAACGGTATAGATGTGTTCAAAAATGATCAATGTCAGTAGAATATGACTGTGTCGCTTACATACTTTACAAGTTTACGCATGCGGGCCAATCCCATGTGCGTGAGCAAATCTGCGTGAGACTAAAAACAACTTGTCCTTTTCCATTTTGTCGCCCGCGTGCAGATTTGGTCCGCATACAGGCTGCTCGCAACTCATCATTTCATACATGTTATTCCTGCGTGTAACATGCGTGCTTTCCGGATGCGGGTAGGGTAGCATTCTTCTGCCTTCAGTGTTATTTTCTGTGACGTAGGTCGCGGTGGAGTGCGCGTAGGTATTCATGGGACTGCAAACAGATGTTTTCAACCTCAAAATTATGCTAGAAGTAGCTGCGAAGCGTGAAATCCCTCCTTTCGGAATAAGCGTGATAGTATGTATGTATGTATGTTGTAGGTACGTAAAACGTTAGAAGCTCCGCCTCACTAATATCTATGCCGTGTACAACTGCCGTACAATTCTGAAGCTGAGCAAGAGAGGTTTGCGGCAGACCCGGTAGTCCACCTCTCAGTCATATATGGAAGCGGCCAAGCCGAGTACTTAGTCTACAAAATCATCGCGAAATTGTGACGTAGAAACAAAACATAAACGCCTTTAAACACAACATCAAGGAATTTCGGCAAGCCGGCAAGACTTTAGGCTTAGGTATGTTGATAGTGACAAAGAGTCACAACCACTTGAATACAGGTAGCAGTCAGTAGGTGAGATACGAGAAACTATCAATATTATCATTCGATAAAGAACATGCGTCTGTATCGCGCTAAAGGAAACTGCCGTTGCATAATATTGAAAGATAAATGGTCAATTTTGAAAACACGATTAGATAAATGCAGTTTTTGGTAAAAACCTGTTCAGATGAGACTTACTAGTCTACAAACAAACAAAATCTACTTTCACAAAGATATCAATGCGAATCTAATTGTTATAGATTCTGTAGCGCCCTAGTGTCACCTATGGTTGAGTAGTAGAACATTTACATCTCAAACTGTCAAAATTCGAATCGACATTTAAGTAGGTGCATCTGAAAACACAGTAGGGAAGTATAGTAAAATTCTTGTGATTAATAGAATGCGTAGTAGATTACCTAATTTAGGAATATTTTACGAATGACGATGTTATTTTCACTGAATGAAACATTAGCTTTTACAAAACGAAGCCCAATTTGTTAAGGACAAAAGTATCTGTAAGTAAGGTACCTGGGTCGAATATGGCCACGTTAAGGTTTGGCACTAAATATAAAGCACTTGTATCATACTGGAAGTGACGAATCCCTATTTATTCGATAATGTGTTTATTTAGGTAATATATGGCAGGCACAAAAATATCTAGAATGTAATAGGTCAGGGTTGGGAATTAATTTTTTGAAAGTTGGGAAAATGGCCATATTTCCGACAGTGTATGTGAATATGGCCAGGTGATGGGCCATATTAACCGTATGAATTGATCATAGAAGTAATTTCTATACGTATGGGGTAAGTCCTTTGTACACATACATAACCCCACGCTTGTATTCCTAAACGGGTTAGACAGATCACAGCAAACTTTACATAGACTAATCTATGACTATTAAGACCTTTTGGGGCCACTTTCAAGTTTGGGCGTAAGGCTGCATATAAATGGTACAATACTAACAGGTTAGGTTAGCCTAGCCCATCGACTACAATATAGCTTTACCCATTTCCTCAGTAACCTCTTGTGATATTCACAGGCGAAATGGAGAGGTGTAATTCTAAACCTCAGACCACACGTGACTTATTGCGATACATTAAATTAATTAATTACATAAAATGGACAAAAAGAACAAAAAACAATTTATTTTTAACTAGTAATTAGTAACCTAGTTCCTCAGGTCTATTTTGATATGTATTGTGGAGTTATATAATATTCTGTAAGGAGAAAGAAAGAAATAAAATTGAGAAAGACTGAAAACAAATATCTATATGATTAATATGGCCAGCTGCTGCCGAAACGAAAAAACCAATAAGATTAATATGGCCACAAAGTGGCCATATTTGCAGTTGTACTCACATTTTACTTAAAAGTTAAAAAACAAAAATATACAAAAGTAAGCTTGAAAAAAAAACATAACCATTTAATTTGCGATTACTAATGACAAAAATAGACTACATAGTTTTAGCTAAAAGTCAACAGAAACCAAAAAAACATTAAAACTTATGTGTGAATATTTGCATCCGTGACACGTGGTTTCTATCAACTGCCATTGCAGAAACATCGTTGCCGCAGGGAAGATGGTGGCGACACCTGAGCATTACTTACACTTAGACGTAACAGTGCATATAAACAAAGTTGTAGATTTCGCTATAGTTATGGCTGTGTAGGGGTGTGGCCATATTTTTCGGCTGGCCATATTCGACCCAGGTACCTTATGCATTATAAATTATGGGCCTGCGGTATTTTTAGCAAATGACCTATTAAATAAAACATGCATTTAATTTTGTTTTTAAATTGACTAAGGCCTTTGTTTCCGGTCTGTCTTTGATGTTTCTGTGGGGGCGGTGTGATATGCAAAATGATTTGATTGGCTATACATTATACCGATCTACGCAGTGCTGTGAAATTGTAATTTTTATGCTAAACAAACAAAATTTGAGAGAGATTACAATTTTGCGCATTATTGATTGTTGGTTCAATATAAACAATCTATAAAAGAAAGCCGTGTTAGTTACTTTATTAATAACTCAAGAACGTCTGAACAGATTTTTTAACGAACTACATTAATCTGTTTAAAAGAGAGAGAGCAGCAAACTGATATCCTGATATTTCGCGGTTCGTAGCCAACATAAACATTGATGAAAGAGGTATATTTACTCGTAGTGACAGGTTTCTAGCCCATCGCCTAAAGCGAACCTAAACCTATTTCCTTGGTCGCCTCTTACGACATCTGTGAAAGAAATGAAGAGATGTTATTCTCAGCCCGATATCTGAATGACTTGTTTTAAATCAAGATATTTTACTTACGTAGTTACTTCAAAATTAACTTAATTTAATACATTAATACGCCTAAGCAAAGGTACATTATTTGACATTAAAAAATTGCAAGCAACGTTATACCTAGGTACTCACTTTGGTTCCGTTATTAATAATGAAAATTCTGAATTATTTTGCTTTCTAACGTCCTTCACAAAAGGCGTTTTTTCGAAATTAAACCGTACGTTGTTCAAGTGGATTTTCCTGAGACGTTTTTAAAAGATTGCAGAGCGGACAGAAAAATCTCGGTTTTTGCGCGTTGAAATATTATTCCTTGTTTTTCTTCACTAGAGGAGATCTCTTTTTCTTTTTGTCGTAACATTCAAGAGTTATGTCTCCTTAGTAACACTTTGTATAGCATACTAAGCGTTTATCCCCGCCGGTTTAAACGTAAAAGCATTTTGTCGTCTTTTTCTTACATGCTTGGTTAGAGCGAGTTATTTAAAATTTGTGTTAGTATAGTAATAGTTGTCGGAATTCAGTAGTGCTGGTCCGTTAAGAAATTTAATCAATCCTGATCCTGACAGATTGCACCACAATGAAGTTTAGATTTTTATTAATGTCAACCACAAATGCTAGACTTACTTATTGTTGTACATCTGAGAAATGAGTGGCAAAATATCGATTCACATTAAAACGTTTGTATACTAAAAATGTTAAATTTGAAAAGATTATGTAAGTAGTTGATAGGTAAAAAGTATAAAATGTAAACTACTTAGTTAGTTAACGTTGTTAAATGTAAGTATAGTGAGCATTGAGGTTCTATCCTCTATGATAGTGAGTGACTTAAGTTCCCCCACAGTTCATAAATGCCAACTTACTAGAAGCTCATTACTTGTAAACAGATTATAGCGTAGCCTCTTGATGTGTGAACTGCGGCGGCTCATACAAACATGATCAAACGTTAGTAATAAGGTCAAGCCACTGAAAATCTGTGAGTTAATTGAGTGTTTTCGATTCGTGCCGTCATAGACGCAGTGACGAACTAGTTGGGGTAACATTTGCAGTATTCTTGCCGAGTGGTGTCGGGTTTAGAATATCACCTCTCCATTTCTTCCGTAGATGTCGTAAGAGGCGACTAAGTTTAAGGTATTTTTAGGCGACAGGCTAGCAACCTGTCACTATAGTTTTCTTACCATAAAACTAAAAGGTATGCTAGAAGTGGCTACGAAGCGTGAAGTGGTCATGGATTTTTCTATGTAGCGTTTTATGTGCTCTGCCTACCCCATTTGGGAATACAGGCGTGATGTATAAATGTAAGTATGTATTAACCAAGTTGAAATAAAAGACCTTTTTCCTAGAAAAAACAAAATAATTAAAATACTTCATTTTGCGTTGCTTCAAACGTTGCATAGACAAAATTATATGTCGGAGGGAGACGGCCGGGTTTAGGCGGAAAGCTAGTTATCATTCGCCATTCTTCATAATTCACAGACAAACAATACAGATTGGTATTCGATATGAAACGCGGAGAATTCTGGTTTGTGTCCGATCAGTCTTTCTTCAAGACCGTTTCTTCATTTTCCAACAAGCCAGGCTACTCCCAAACGTGACAGCTGTCCATGTCCTCGTTTGACGTCTCACATGATACCAAAGAGGTTTCGCATTCACGTTTCATAACCACTTTTAGCATAATTTATATCTAGTGACAGGACGCTAGCTTGCTGCCTAAAACATACCTTAACCTATTTTCCCCAGATCAAATCTATCAGAATCAAGAATAGTTTTGCATAATGTCTCCCGACAATCTTTCGTCAGTTTCTCTATTTTTAGAGGTCATTGTGTTTGTTGAGGCTCTTATTTTTTACAACTTCCCACCTTTTTTTTGGTCGAATGGCCCACAATGGGGAATGTATTGTACCGTATATTTTACGTTGGATTAAATGCCATTCCTAAAGAGTTTTCCTCTTGTCACGATACCATGACGAACTATAGTTATTTACTTCGTAACTGTAACTGTATTATAGTTATGCGAACCGAAAGTTAATTTTTAAATGGAAATGGCATAACATGAGATTTTTTTTAGTTTCCAAAATAGTATAAGGTCAATTATAAACTTGACAAAATATCTTCGATTTTATCACTTAACGACTAAAGTACATTTTATTTTACATTAATAACATTTTTGGTGCAACAGTATTTTAATTACTTATAATTAGGAGCTTTTTTTAATTCATTTTAAACAAAATCCCATTTCACGCATCCCAACCATTTCTGGCATATATTTTAGGTTTCTAGAAAACTAAGGTAAAGACTAATTAATGACAAGTTGCTTGTCACTTAACAGACAGTCAGACAGACATACATCACGCCTGTATTCCCAAATGGGGTAGGCAGAGCACACGAAACGCTCCATAGACAAAACTATGACCGTTTCACTTTTGTCACTTATTGCATATCTAAACCTATTTTCCTCAGTCGCCTCTTAAGAAATGGAGATTTGTTATTCTAAACCCGACACATAGGGAAACTACAAACTCATAGTGCATTATGTTTTCCAAGAAATCTCAAATCTCATAATCTCACTTGGGGCGTCAATCAAAACTATTGTAATCACTCATATTTTCGTACATTATAAACATGTATAATTCGATGTCAAATATCAAAATAAACGACCAGCCAAGTGCGAGTCGGACTCGCGCACGAACGGTTTCGTACCATTGACTAAGTAAATGCAAGGTAAATTGCGGTTTACGATTTATGACGTATTAAAAAAAAAGTAATATTTGCATGAACATTTTTTTTTGTTACGTAACTGATACTGAAGGCTCACGTTCGCTAATATTGTCAAGTATCCCGATCATGGGTTACGAACTGCTCCGAAAGATGTCGAACTAATCTCGACATAAGATGTGAATGTATCCGATTTATCTCACTATTATTGTGTTAGGTTTTGTAAAACTACACGGAAGTACGTGCCCCGAGGAAGGCTATGCATACAAATTCAATTGATTTATTCCATATCACATACGTGACCGTATATAGAAATCAAGTATTTAAGTGTATTCATCCCCTTAATTTTTTTCCTAAATTAATAAATCTAATCGATCCTCGGCAAATGCTTGAAACACGATTTATCATAAACATTCCTAAATACCTCAACAACAACGATACGTCATTCAGTTTACAGGATTTGTTCAAAACATTTTCAGGAATATTTTGCAAACATTTTTGACAAATTAGGATGTACAGACTAATTAATCTAATCTCTAAATCCGCGAAAGACAGATTAGCTTTCAAACTTTTAGGCGCGAAAACATCACGAAAATGCAGGCCAAATAATAATTGTTTGCTGAGACAAGACAGATCTTGTTTAAGTTTTCAAATTTGTATCTAAAAGTTTGAAAAAAAGCGAATTCTATTTTTATCCACAGTTTTTAAGTAAGACTAAAGAAATGGGCTTCGTCTCTACCCGATCAAAAAAGTGACTGTTTTTGAAATGTTGAGACGAAGTAGTTTTGTGTTGAATTGTTGAACTGGAGTAAGTAGGTACTATCGAACCAACTGATTCCTGACCCACCGCAAAACGTTGTCACAATAAACGTCTTAAACATTTCCTTTGTCAAGCAATGCAATGTCACTATGACGTTCACTGTGAATAGGTTCTATGGTGGGTCAGGAATCAATTGGTTCGATGGTACCTATTAGATATGACAACACTAGTGGCCTCTCTGTGGAAATGGCGTTTTAGCTGTTTGTTGTGGTTTGTGTTCGTTTTAAATAAATAATAACCATGTCGCACCCCCAGTAGGTACAACACTGTATTACTCGTATGTCGTAAAATGTCAAAATTGACTGGATAATGTGTTTGTAACTTCCAAGATGCACCTACTCGTAATTACGTAATTATTAATAAGATCTATGACTATGACGCAACATTTTTAGTGTTCAAAAGAGTTATTAGCCTTTGCACTCGAAATCAATAACTATATTTATTCAAGTCAGACTTTTTAGAAGTTTTTTCCAGGTAAAAGCGTGCGCTAACTTACTCCCATCACTCCAAAGCCCTGCGCAGACGACAGACTATCCGCGACGGACTTCTTAGTCTGTGAAAATAGAACCTATGGAATTATTATGCAGTAACGCACAAGACGCTAAAACAGTCCGGCCTACAATGCATACAATCCACGCAGACTTTTTGTGCGCCGTAGACTCGATCGCACAAAAAGTCTGTCGGCTGCCCTGCCTCCATATCTTGCCAAGTTTGTTGCCGACAATTGCTTGTTGCCGACTGTTACTTATTGCCTAAGAATTTTGCTATATGCTTAGATCTGAAATTATGTTAGAAGTGATTATAAAACGAGAAACAGTCATGGTTTTGTCTATATAATGTTTCCTTAACTCTGCCTACCCCCTTTGGGAATACAAGCGTGATGTTTGTATACGAATAAACTATTAAAAAAACTCCCAAGCTGATTATTGAGATGAAATGTAACACGCCCACTCTTTGCCGGCATTACAGAGAGACAAAGGAGTTCAAAAATAAACGCTTTACACTTACGTTTACACTCACCAACAGTTTATAAAGTGCAAAGTGCAATCTGCTAGCTATTGTCATAATTTTATATTATAAAGTAAGCACTTTGCTGAGCATGGATTAAAGTTACGGCGAATATTAAGTTAGTAAGAACCTTGCACAACTTTCTTTTAAAGTTTCTTCTTTTAACGTGTTTAAGTTTAACATAAGTACTTGTTTTATTAATGAAAATGCCACAAAGACGATGTTCTGAATAATGTACACTTCTATATTAGTATTACAAAGAGGAAAGATGTTATTCATTGTTTGTTTTGAATATGAGACATCAAAAATACGTTAGGAAGTACACTTTGATACACTAGATAATGAGTGCCAAATTTCAGGTCTATAGAATTGGTTCTACCAACCCTTAGTACCTTACTTAAGAGAAAGTCAGATGATATTATAATAATCTGGTAATTATAATTCTGGTGGTTTGGACTGGTCCTCACAGACTTTCTCCTGGGTGGAGCTCCAGAATTCTGTAACCAGATTATTATTATTATCATTACCTAACTTACTCTTAACAATGCAAACTTTCAGCTCAATCTGTTGAAGATATCTGCTTAAAATAAGTAGCAATAGCAAGGTTCCAACCAAACAAACATGTATACAATACACAGACATCTAATAAAGTAAAAGCTTATGATAAAATAAGAAGTCGTAAATCTGAATACTCAGGCATTTTAAAGCGCTTTATTTACGTAAAAAGCTTGGCTCGTATTCTTCGCAGAAATACAAACAGCTCGTGTATCACATTATCATTACGGATTCCCATTTCAACTCCCAGTAGGCCTATTCTTACACGATACACCTCCTACGTATCTTAAATGTAAGCTTTCACTTGCAAACGTATCAAAACTGATACATAAAATGTAAGCTTTCACTTGCAAACGTATCAAAACTGATACATAAAATCGCTACCAATAATGGTAGATACGTAATCATTGGTGAGGTGTCGGGCTTAGAATATCTCTCGTTTCTTCCGTGGGCGTCGTAAGAGGCGACCGTAATGAGCTCCGATGCTAATTACTGATATACTGACTATAACAGCCGGCTTAGCATGGTAAGGTACTAGCCGAATCTCGACGTGTGACATAATCGTAGGCGAGTCAACTAACACATGCTGCCCTGCTGATTCTTAGCTTATGTATTTAGTATCCCACATACATACATATTCTCACGCCTGTATTCCCATGAGGGGTAGGCAGAGCACATAGATTCAAAAATCAAGCGCCACGACTAGCAAATTCAAGGTAACCAGATGGTAAAACGTGATATTGCGGTGACAGGTTGCTAGCCCATCGCCCACAATACACTAACCCTTTCCCAGAGTCAACTCTTACGACACCCACGGGAAGAAAGGGGGAGGTGTTATTCTAACCCAGCACCACACGGGCCCACAGTTCAATTCAGTTATAGTTAGTATCCCACAGTTGGGAAAAATCTCCCCTTTCACTTTCCACTTTGTTTCTGTTTTTGGCTAAATCTCGCCTGTCAGCCCGGATACGCCCCAACTCTTCCCGCGATTACCCCCTAGGCCTACCTAAAAAAAACTCTGCTCCGGTGCCCGTCTCATGGGAACCAATCGCCAAAAGATGACAATAAAACTGATTAAAATTGAGAGCTGTGTCGGGTTAATAACACCTCCTCATTTTTTCCATAGATGTCGTGAGAGGCAATTAAGGAAATAGGTTCAAATATGCTTTAGGCAGTTTAGGCGACAGGCTAGCAATCTGTTACTATTAAGTATACCTCTTTCATCTAATGCTAAACTTAAACTTATGCTAGAAGTAGCTGCGAAGCGTGAAATTGTCATGGTTTTGCCATTGTCACGTTTCATGCGTTCTACCTACCCCATTTGGGAATACAGACGTGATTTCATGCTATGGTTTTAAAATTGAGATAGATCCCAATTTCCCAATTTTGGGTTTTACACTTCTCTGCCAAATTTAAATATTTCAGTAAATGCCCTATCTGATATCAGTACGGTGGCTGAAATGTTACACTATCAAATTTTTAAGATAAGTGTCGTTTTCCGAATACTTTTCGATTAGTTTTTGCGATAACCAGTATCTGATGTCGTGTGTGATAATAAGTAACGTTTGTACGAACGGATTGTACTGAAGTGCTAGTTTTATGCTTAAGACAGAATCTGCTTCGCTCCTTGGCAAGCACTGTGTATAATACAGCGCTTCATTTTTAGTGCCATTTTTTAAGCTGAAGACCATTTTAGCTTGTCTCAAATTATAAAAACCAAACTTATTCGGTTTTGCAACAACATTGTCGTGTTCATCATTTTTAACGTACAATTCTGATAATTTTCAGTTATCATCATCATCATTATCAGCCGATACTGCTGGACGTAGGCCTCCCCCAAGGATCTCCACAATGACCGGTCCTGCGCTGCCCACATCCAACGGCTTCCCGCGACTTGCACCAAGTCATCGGTCATTTTCAGTTATAAGTACTTCTAAAACCTGAGTGCTACTACTTTTCGAACGTACCATCTAACCAATGGATTCCTGACCCACCATAACCTATTCACAGTGAACGTCATAGTGACACTGCATTGCTTGACAAAGGAAATGTTTATGACGTTTATTGTGACAACGTTCTGCGGTGGGCTTGGACCAAGTATATACGGACTGTGAGGTCCCCACTAAAGGC
>BHDV01072409.1:30181-50061 GCA_005406045.1 Adoxophyes honmai | reverse complement strand
TTTCGTCAGGAAGGAAAACACGACTTATTTTTATATAGTAGATAGTTTAAATTATTTTTTCCACGCTGAACATTTTATGAACGTTATATTTATAGTGTATAGTGACCATTTGTTGAACAAAAATGAAAAAAAAAAATGTACATATTCCCTACTGGTCTAGTTCAAATTGTTTCGTCTAGTTTTTATTAATACTAAAAACCTGCTATTTCGGAAAAGTGAGGCAACATTCGGAAAGATTCCAATAGAGAGATCTGTCTCCAGGCAGATGTTATGTCTGAGGACCTAAGTCCACAGATAGAGAATTTGTATTTGTATTTATACAATCGATCTACGAAACGTTCGTGCGATGTAGGATCGTTTAGTTCTGCCATTTGACGATAGGTGGCGCGAGGACGCTACAACTTTCCATAACTTTCTCACTTCACACCTTGTAAATAACCTTCTGTCCGCAGACATCTTATACCTCCAATGGCGCCAACCGCAAGAGTACAACAACTCTCTGGATCAGTATGTGGTGACACTGCGGAAGTTGCCCGAACAGCAGCCGCGGACGCGCCTCAAGCTGCCGACGAGCAAGAGCGACATAGAAACCACCATCAGCGTGGTGAGTACTGTTTGCAGCGAGTTATCCCACTAGAGCAGGGGTGGCCAACTTGATTGAACCCAAGATCTCCTGTTTACTACCGAAACCCTGTGCGGTCTACCAACCACAAACTTATTGAAAGCAGTTTGGTCTACATATTTTTTGCCTTGCCACGATCGACTGGATTAACAGTCGCGATCGACCTGTTGGCCACCCCTGCACTAGGCTGACCACTGGACCAGTACGTGGTGACGCAACGTAAGTTGCCCGAACTGCAGCCGCGGTTTCGTCTCAAGCTGCCGACGAGCAAGAGTGACAGAAACTACTATCAGTGTTGTGAGTACTCTCTGATACACCATGTACAGTCGGGATGATCGGAGTCATAGACTTATATCGCGGAGTCCCTGCATTTGTATGAAAACCAAGCGTGCCACTTTTTCTCTACCTACTGCACGGTCTAGGGCCTACGACGCGCGGGTTTTTATTAAATTAAATGATAGTAAGTTGAAATAAACATTCACAAATTAATTAATGACATAAACATTGGATCTAAGTGTAGGATAACCACACTGTATTTTTTAATTTATTACATCGTTTTAGAGCGATTTGATAACATTAAAACAAACAGTCAAATATCACATATTGTCAGTCAAATAAAAGAATAGAATAGAAGTGTATAATTAAAATCTATCCATTTCATGCTTCATATTTAACTTGAGATGTACCAACTAGATGGACAGAATTACACTGCGCGGTTCGTCATAGCTACAATAATAAATTTAAAGGAAAACTATAATCGTTACGTTTTCCTGAGTCGGTGAGTAACGAGGTGACGCCTCAGTAGTTACCTGTGTTGTGATAACTTCCGTGTGGCTGTATGTTGTGTTTTTGAAACTGCTGTGAATTATTATACGTAACAATTGCGTGTTGTCAATGTTTATTGATCAAAGCATCTGTTACCTAACGCCATTGGATCCGCTTTATGAATGAAGTGAGTAATTTGTAACAAAAGAATATTATAAAAGGTTTTGAGGATGGTCTTGTGCGATTATTTGTTGTAAATGTTAGCCAAACGTTTCTACGGTTAATGTTATGAAAATTATGTACTCTACACTGTTAAATATCTAGTTATCCATGCGACTGCTACATTACGCCTAATTATGCAGTTGCATTCATAATATTAATGATATTCAAAGACAACATTGATATGAATTCGCATCGCCAGGCGCGCCGATTGAGTGTTTCAAATTTGAACTAAGTTGTTTTGTTCTTTAAATCATCGTTTGTTTTTGAGATTATCATAATGTGGATGTATATCGATATAGAGGTGTTGCTACTGTTGTATCTCTTGTATCAATTATACTGTTCCTCCAACGCGCGTAAGCAAAAAATAATAAATCTACTCATTTTTTTTTCACAAGTGACAAACATCAAAAAGTAGTTTTTTTTCCGCATAAACCGTGATTTCAAAAGTTGGCAACACCCTACACCTAATGGGGAATCCAGCAATAATGTTAAACTAAAGTCATCATTAGTTATAAAGGATTAGTTAACCGAAAAAGTGTTTTTTTTTATTGTTTGTAAATTTTTTGGAAATAGGGACAGATAGACAACCATGATGATTTTTTTTTGTATTTAATGCTTTTTTTTCCTTTTATGCGTAGTCTTTACCTTTCCAAACGTCTTTTATACGGGGCTCCGCTAAGGCATTTTACACTTCTGTACCGATATCGATTTTATAACATGAACATTATAATACTATAATGCTCACAGGTTCTTCAGCTGATTATGCTAAAACATTATAAAACCCTGATGTGACATCATAATGAAACTCGCCGTCACATTTCATGATGCCATATCACTGTTCGCAGTCCGTGGAGCTGGAAAACGTGACGCGCTACGAGGTGAAGATCTACGCGGTGACGCTGTCAGTCGCGCGCGCGCTCACACTCGTCAACGGGACCGAGTCGCCGCCAAAGGTATGGACCCGTACTAACCTGGTAAAGCATTTTCTTTCTACTCATACAGGATGTCCCAAAAATCTTGCTATTTATCGTTTTAAGCACCAAGTTTTTGAAATTGGCATAAGTGGCATAATATACGCAATTTCTCAAAGTAATTTCCTTATTTGCGATCTAGTGGGTTTTTTTCAGGGCAGGTGATTAAAAGCCAACTTATTGTTATTTCTGGTATTTTTTTTAACAATCAATTGCGTTTCATTATTTTTTAACAAAATAACACTGGTATTATTAAACTTAACTACTTACCTATTTATGATAATGTATCGTGTCGTGAAATAGTAATCCGTCGTAGAAAAAATAGTAAATACATACATAAGTAAACGTAGTAAAAAAAATGTTGTAATGCAATGTCACTATGACGTATACTGTAACTAAAGGTTTTCTATGTCGGGTCAGGGGAATGAATTCGTGCGATAGTATACAGTGAATCTAAGTGTAGACGTGTGAGATCCGGTAAAATCCGGATACACGTCACTATTACGAACTACAGAGTGTTTAGCCGACATTACAATGTCGATTAGCTACGTATGCCGGTCTAATGCCTTGCATCGGTAGTTTCATAGCGGATTTGAATAGTTTCTATAACGATACAAGGTAACAAATGTAATTAAATTATAAATGTTCTTTATAGAACATTGCAAATAGCGAAATAAAAGCAAGCTGGGTAGACTATATGCTGTCTTGTAGGTGAAAAGTAATCTCTGTCAGATAGGCAATTATATAGCTACATTATATTATAAGTTATATCATTTTTAATTCTGTTCGTTTTTAAATTTTTGTTCGGAGTTCTTTCTACCCCCATTAGGAATTGAGATACAGGCGTGATGGTTATACAACGTAATACGAAAAACCGGGTAATAAATGTTAATTATTAAAGCGAAAAATGTTGTAAACCTTAGTAAGCTGTCACGAAATCCGACAAAGAATACATACGGATAATACGGATTTTACTCATTAAACCCTCCATTTAACCCCGCTTTTGTAACATGTCGTATATGATATAATTTTCGTATATGGAATAATTTGTCTACAGGAGGTGTCAAGCGAATGGTGCATGGCCCATTCGGAAGCGCGCGAAACGAGCGAACTAGCACCCTCGCCGTCCGGGCCCAGCACCGTGCTCATGTGCGTCGCGCCCGTGGCCCTGCTGGCCTGCGCCGGCGCCGCGCTGCTGTACTGGAGGTGAGGCTACAACACTGGGCAGTTTGGCTGCAACACTGCGGCAGTCGGGCTACAACATGGCGGCGGTTGAGTTAAAACACTGTTAAAGTTGGGCTACAATACAACACTGTGGTAGTTGGGCTACAACACTGTGAAAGTTGGGCTACAACACTATGGTAGTTGGGCTACAACACTGTGGCGGTTGGGCTACAACACTGGTAGTTGGGCTACAACACTGCGGCCGTCGGGCTACAACACTGGCGGTTGAGCTAAAACACTGTGAAAGTTGGGCTACAACACTGTGGTAGTTGGGCTACAACACTGTGGCAGTTGGGCTACAACATGACAACGGTTGGGCTACAACACTGCGGCAGTCGGGCTACAGCACTGCGGCAGTCGGGCTACAACACTGCGGCAGTCGGGCTACAAGACTGCGGCCGTCGGGCTACAACACTGGCGGTTGGGCTAAAACACTGGTAGTTGGGCTACAACACTGCGGCCGTCGGGCTACAACACTGTGGCGGTTGGGCTACAACACTGGTAGTTGGGCTACAACACTGTGGCAGTTGGGCTACAACATGACAACGGTTGGGCTACAACACTGCGGCAGTCGGGCTACAACACTGGGGCAGTCGGGCTACAAGACTGCGGCCGTCGGGCTACAACACTGGCGGTTGGGCTACAACACTGGCGGTTGGGCTACAACACTGGTAGTTGGGCTACAACACTGCGGCCGTCGGGCTACAACACTGGCAGTCGGGCTACAACACTGCGGCAGTCGGGCTACAACACTGGCAGTCGGGCTACAACACTGCGGCAGTCGGGCTACAACACTATGGTAGTTGGGATTCGTGTGTTCTGCCTACTACGCCTATTGGGAATAGAAGCTATTCTAATTCGAATAGACGATATTCTAAAATTAAAATGTATATTTTGTTGTAACAGATGCAGATCCCGTCTCAGCAAATGCATCAGTGCAGCGTACAACTATTTGGAAGAAGGCGGCGAAAGAGCGGCGCGGGCGCCGCTCAATGCGTACAAGAAACCTGGTCAGTGTTTAGGATTGTTATAGAGATTATCACACGACCGAATGGTATCATTTCGTAGTCAAAAAGGGCGATAATTGTACGCAAAGTCGTAGTAGAAGAGGTATTGAACGGTCGAGGCGAAAGTGTGCGATGTTAGTGTTGAATTCGGGTGTAGTTTTATGGAATGAGCCCTGGCGAGCTTCATAATAGGACTTCGCGATTGTAATTAAGCCTTGTTGGGGAGTGAACCAAACATTATTTAAGTTTTTTTTTATTTAGGAATTGTATAAGCTACCATTTTTTAATATTTTTTTTATTGAATTTGTCTTGTAAAAATGTTCAACATTCCAATAATCCGGCACCCTTTGGTTTTTTAATAGTGCCGGATTAGTGAGATTATGCTGTACTATATTTTGGTGGCATTAATCTAATTTGGTGATAGAGCTGAAAAATGGCAATTAGAAACAATTTGGCCTCTTAGTTTGGTTGATATCAAACGCATCCGTAGCATCGTAGCATAGCACATTTCTGGTGGAAAGGCAGTCTAAAACATGCTTGCTCAATAGCTAAGTCCACACCAGTGCGCTTTCGCCTTCACTTTGCGTCTTCCTCTGACGCATGCCCGTGCAACCACCAACAACAGCGCACGCCGCCAGTGCGTCTTAATTGAGGACGGATCTAGTTTCAGCGCATGCGCTGGGGTTGCACAGGCATGCGTCAGAGGAAGACGCAAGGTGAACGTGAAAGCGCACCGGTGTGGACTTAGCTTATCGTCTCCGTAGCTGTGTAATTGCTTCTTTACGTCATTTTAAACATTCAGTATTTTTGGTAGTCCTTACCACAGAACACTCGACAGTAATACTTTATTTCCAGTGGTGCGCTGCTCCCCCCTGCGCGCGCGCGCGGAGCCCGGCTCGCCGGCGGCGGCGCCCTCGCCGGCCGCGCGGCCGCCGCGCATGGCCGGCGCGGGGCTGCCCGCCGTGCCCAAGCGGGACTTCCCCCGCCACGTGGCCGCGCTGCACGCCGACGGGGACATCGGCTTCAGGTACCACTAGCTTGTCTCGATTAACGCAGTAAGGCGCAAGGAGTAATTTCAGCGTCGCTCCCAGAGTAACTTTGGCCTCGCCACGCGAGTCACTTGGGCTTCGCCCCCCGAGTCACTTGGTCTTCGCCCCCCGAGTTATTTCGGCGTCGTCCCCGAGTCACTTGGGCTTTGCCCCTCAAATCACTTGGGCTTCGCCCCCCGAGTCACTAGGGCTTCGCCCCCCGAGTCACTTGGGCTTCGCCCCCTCGAGTCACTTGGGCTTCGCCCCCTCTTGTCACTTGGGCTTCGCCCCCCCTTGTCACTTGGGCTTCGCCCCCCGAGTCACTTGGGCGTCGCCCCCTCGAGTCACTTGGGCTTCGCCCCCCCGTGTCACTTGGGCTTCGCCCCCCGAGTCACTTGGGCTTCGCCCCCCGTGTCACTTGAGCTTCGCCCCCCGAGTCACTTGGGCTCTGCCCCCCTAGTCACTGCAGCGCCGCGACAGTGATTGTTTCCGCATGGATTTCACAAAAGCATTCGAAACGTCAGTCAATCTTATCAAAATAGAATTCCGATATATTCATTAAATTTTGTTGTCCACAGCAAAGAGTACGAGATAGTGGTGGCCAAGTCGGCGGCGCTCGGCCACACCAGCCACCACAGCCACCGGCCGGAGAACAGGCTCAAGAATCGGTACCTGAATATCACTGCCTGTAAGTGAATACTGAATACTTTTTTATAGTTCGTGGCGCGGACAAAAAAAAAGCAATATTCGGCCATCAACAGTGAAGATATTTCGCGAATCTAGTAAAAATTTAATTGTAAAATCTTTATTGCCTCACAAAATATTTCATTCATGACATTTTTATGGCTAATATTTTATTGGGTATCATTTCCGACTAATTTAACGGATATGAATTATAATTTGACTTCTTTTTGGATTCAAGGTGTCATTTGATAGTTAACATTTTTGTGGTTAGTAGTTTGAGTTCGATTTCTTTTTCTTCTAGTGTTTACAATTTGAGAATCCTTTTGTTCATTACTTACTTGTGTCCCACCTGAAAATTAGTTACCATAATTTTAAACAAAAAAAACCGACTTCTAATTAGCAATATTTTGAAAGTATTCTGTTTACGGAATGTAAAATCTAAACTTCATCAACAAATTACCGAAAACGCCGTACATCTCCATATAAAATTTGAAGAGTTCCCTCGATTTCTCCAAGATTCCATCATCAGATCCTGGTTTCGTAACAATGGAACCAATTTCAAGTTATACCCTTTCGATTAAAAAAAAAAATTAAAATCGGTCCACGGGTCTCCGAGATATTGAGTAACATACACAAAAAAAAATTAGGTCGAATTGAGAACCTCCTCCTTTTTTTGAAGTCGGTTAATGAATCGATGTATGTCACAGACGACCATTCCCGCGTATGCGTGTCCTCGGGTGGCCGTTGCGGCGCGGCGGGCTGCGCCGGCGAAGGAGGATCCACTCGGGCTTGCGGCTACGTCAATGCCAACTTCATAGACGGCATGCTGCGGGAACTGGGGCCCAAGGCACGACGCCGGCTGGAGCAGCGACGGAGCAGGTCAGGACCAACAAAATGTATAAATCACCGGAAAATAACAAAATCAAAAAGTTTATAAATTTCCTACGAAATTGACAAACTCTCGTAAGATTCCAAATGAGAGACAAAACGTTTTTTAAACGGTTTTACTTAGCTTACCCCGTTTGTTTTAGACTTTAGTCTTTGGTCTTTGTTGGTTCAAATTTAGAAATGGAAATTTCACCCTCTTTCCGTCAACTGATTGATCTGAAATTCGGTATGCGCTTTTAGTTGTGGTGACAATACAATAATGTACATTCATTATCATTGTAAATTCAAAATGGCCGCCGCTACAAAATGGCGGATGACCTAATTCTTATCTACCCCATCAATATGGGTATCAATTGAAAGGTCTTTGCAAGGAGAATACAGTGCACTATATCAAATTAAAAAAAAAAAAACTAAAAGCTCGAAAAAAAAAGTAAAAAAAACTTTTAAGTAAAACGGTTTTATATACATTGATTAGACTAAAATAAAACCGTTTTACTTAAAAGTTTTTTTTACTTTTTTTTTTTACGCCTACATTTTCGCAAAATTTAATCTAAATCTAACCTAAATTATTATAATGTAACCTAATTTAACCTAACCTAAATTGATTATTTAATGAAAATGCGGCCGTAAAATAATACAACTTGCCTCCCGTTTGGAATCTTACGAAAGATTATAAATTACCTAGAAAATTTTCGTATATTTATAAACTTTCGGATTGTGTTATTCTCCGATGACATATCAAAAGATATATGACGGCTTCGCGCGCGCTTGCGGCTACGTCAATGCCAACTTCATAGACGGCATGCTGCGGGAACTGGGGCCCAAGGCTCGTCGCCGGTTGGAGCAGCGGCGGAGCAGGTCAGGACCAAAGGATATATGCCACCGGGAGTATGACAATTATTTTTCCAAAGTCTTCTTTACGATGTACAGTCAGCTGCAGAGAAAGGTAACCCCCCGCCCATACAATGTTTCATTACTAGGGGGATACTTTTCTCTGCAGCTGTCCGTACTAAAGGGAAGCCAAATTAGGAGTACCCGAAACCGTCGAGCGTGTATGACGAGAGTTATGAATGTGAGTGAAGCGAGAGAAGTATGTCAGAATAGAAGCGAATGGCGCTCTGTTGTCTCTGCCTACCCCGCAGGGAATAAGGCGTGACGGTTATGTATGTATGTTCTTCTTTTTCTAATAGCAATTTTTCCATTCGCATTTTTTCCAAATTGCTTTTTACCCAGTTTAGTTTTTTACTAAAACTTACTTTCAAAGTAGCGTTTTTTCCCAGTTAGAATCGACACAGAAACAGTGTCCTACGTTATTTTGGCACTCCGGGCCGATGAAAACTTTTTTTTTAATTCTGTATTTATTTTTGGGGCTTTATTCATTAATAAAATATGCCAGCCCCGTTAAAACATCTCAAACAAAAACAAAAATAATACAGAAACAACTAATTACTTAAACTTAAAATGCACTTATAAAACATTTTGGCAGCAACACAACCAGGTTCAGATAAAATAGATGAAAACTTAACATAACCTAAACCTACCTACGTTTCTGTGTTACCTATGTTACGCATACACTGAAGAGAAGCGGAGATTATATGCAATTTTACTTGTGGATTTTGATCTAGCTCACCGCTCCGCTGCCTCGCTCCGCTCCAGTGGACAGGCGGCAGTCTTACTTCTCATTTATACTGTTACTTACCTCATACCTTATAATGATAACCAATAACTATCAAAACATTAATCTAAGTCATATCTCCACAGACAACCATCCATAAAACCAGCGAAACCGCCCCCAATAGTCGCAGAGGGCATAGAGAGCGCGTTCCTGAACATCGAGTTCTCCGGCATCGTGGAGAGCGAGCCCAGCGACAGCGACAGCGACCGCAGCGACGACGACCCCGAGCTGGACGACGTTTACGTCGACGTCGGTGAGTGACGACAAACGACAGTGGGAGCTACAGGCGACGACAACCGACGTTTAAATTTTAAATACATGTCCTCTCTTTGTCAAAGGTTGGCAGGACTGAAAATGTTCCTGGCTAAATAATGCAAAGAAAAACAAAAGTCGATATGCATTTATGGTCATCCATACTTAATATTATAAATGGGAAAGTGTGTTTGTTTTGTTTGTTTGTTTGCCCGTCTTTCACGGCTAAACTGGGCGACGGATTGACGTGATTTTTTGGGTGGAAAAAATAAAAAATATTGACTTTGTACATTTTAAAGTGAATAAGTGAATAATCGGACAAACTTTCTGAAAAACGCGCGCATTTGATGCGCATGGTTCCGGGCGGGTCGCCGGGCAACGGATATCAACAGAGCTGTCAACCGTTTGCCAAAGAAGCAATGTAATGTCTCGAAATAATGACAAAGCAAAAGTATTCAAATAATTGCGAGATCTCTTATGTGTTACCCTGAATTTAACGCGAGCGAAGTCGCGGGCAAAAGCTAGTTTACCAATATTATTAAAATTAATGGTCATTAAATGCCAATTATGCAGGGTGTAAGCAGGGCGGCATCCGTTGTCTAGATAGCGGCACGTGCAAGGCAACGCAAAGCAAAGGCGACCGTTTTTAATAGACTCTTAGTTAGTAAAAATTAATCTAGCTCTATCAATGGCATTTTATACTACGTACGTTTCGAGGACAACATAATCTATTGCAATGCTGTCTACGATATTTTAAACCATTCTAGTGTAAATAAAACCCTTTACTGAACCTCGAAAAAAAAAAGTGTCTTTCCGCCAAGTTTATTGCGCATTCTCCTCGGCAATGACGGTCTTTCCGAAGCGCTGGTGGACTCTGAAATGATGCCTAAGTGTCCTCTTAGGAGCCTATTTGCACGTATGAAGTTTTTTTTGATGCTCAGATGGCGTGCCGACTCGTGTGAAGCTTGAATGGCTGGTTTGGCGGCGTCGCTACATCGCCACCCAGGGCCCCACTCCGCACACTCTGGCCGCGTTCTGGCGCATGATCTGGCAACATCGCGTGCATACCGTCGTGATGATTACCAACCTGGTGGAGCGGGGCCGGGTGAGTATACGACAGGAAAATAATGAGTGTATTGAAAAAAAAAAAAAAAAATTGGAAGCAAAATGTTTTAAACCAACCAATAGATTACATACTAGAAAAAAAGCTTTTAATTTTTCGACAAACGGTTAGTTACTAGACCAATCGATCGATTGTAGATTGATAGCATCGATCAGTAGAAAGTAGACGTCGAGCGACGGCATCGGTCAGCGTTGATCGAAGTTGATCGACTGGACTGGTAGCTTTAATTGAACGACGGATACTGGTCGACGCGGATCAATTAACCTTGTCTTTATTCCATGCTACTATTTTTATTCTACCATCGATCCATACCGTCGGTCGATGATCGCACGACTAATCTAGTAGAAACTATCGATCGACGTCGACTATTCCATTTTACCGACTTGTCCGTTGAAGAGCTATTATTCGAGTTCGACTAATGACATAGTTTAATAGCTCTGAATTTGGAACGTAGTAGGTATAATTTTGAGTATCTTTAGGTTGTGTATGTCACCGGAAAATAACAAGATCCGTAAGTTTATAAATTTCCTAAAATGTCTAGTAAATTTATTGACTTCCATAAGATTCTAAATGGGAGATAAATTGTATTATTTTACGGCCACATTTTCTTAAAATTATCATATTAGGTTAGGTTAGATTATGTTAGTTTAGGTTAGATTCTGTTTTGTTACGTTAGGTGAGATTACATTTTGCGAAAATGTGTCCGTAAAAAATATATGTTTTGTTTGGAATCTTACGAAAGTTTATAAATTTCCTTGGAAATTTATTCTGATGACATTATATGTTGTTCTCACTGTATAGCCGTGTATTAACGCAACATTTTTCCCTGCGCAGCGCAAATGCGACATGTACTGGCCGGGCGGCGGCCGGGGCAGCGCGGCCGAGTTCGGGGGAGTGCGCGTGACGCTACTGCACGAGGACGTGCGAGCAGCATACACCGTGCGGCACATGCGCGCGCGCAGCCAGCAGCCCAAGCAGGTACATACTCTTGAAAAAAAAAAGCCGGTACAAAAAAAAAAGGCTGAAGAACCATTATAAAATGACAGTTTAAAGGCGAATTTCAAAATCACGAGTAGTTCAATAACTTTTTTTTCACCATCAACATTTCTAACACGTTTCCGTGTCCAGCAGGAAGGCTCTCCGCCCAGCGCGTCCAGCGAGGAAGACCCCCTAGGCCGCATGGTGGTCCAGTACCATTACACCGTGTGGCCGGACCACGGCACTCCACGGCACCCGTTAGCGGTGCTTCCCTTCGTACAAGCAGCCTCGCAGGACCCTGGAACCGTGCTAGTGCACTGCAGGTGAGAGGGGCCAGTGCCAACAGTATGGCCAGTACCCACAGTATGGCCAGTACCAACAGTATGGCCAGTACCAACAGTATGGCCAGTACCAACAGTAAGGCCAGTAGGTACCAACAGTATGGTCAGTATCAACAGTATGGCCAGTACCAACAGTATGGCCAGTACCAACAGTATGGCCGGACCACGGCACTCCACGGCACCCATTGGCCGTGCTTCCCTTCGTGCAGGCCGCCTCGCAGGACCCTGGGACCGTGCTAGTGCACTGCAGGTGAGAGGGGGGCCAGTACCAACAGTATGGTCAGTACCAACAGTATGGCCAATACCAACAGTATGGCCCAGTACCAACAGTATGGCCAGTACCAACAGTATGGCCAGTACCAACAGTATGGCCAGTACCAACAGTATGGCCAGTACCAACAGTATGGCCGGACCAACAGTATGGCCGGACCACGGCACTCCACGGCACCCGTTAGCAGTGCTTCCCTTCGTACAGGCCGCCTCGCAGGACCCTGGGACCGTGCTAGTGCACTGCAGGTGACACTGAAGGGCACACGTCAACACAATGGACTCTCACTTCAACACTACAATAGATTAACACGTCCAATAATCCGGCACACTCCCTGCCCTCCCTTAGTGCCGCGACACATCTGGAACGTACGGCGCCGAAACGTTCACGCTGTCCATTAATTACATACAAACACACGTAACCGTCACGGCTTATTTCCTGCGGGGTAGGCGGAGACAACAGACCGCACTCACATTAATTACGTGTAACAATTTTAAAGATTTCTTGACCACTCCCTCCCTCCTTGGTGAGATGTCGTAAGATTTTTATTTACCCCCTCCACTTTGAGTATAAAAATATTGAATTTATAAAAAAAACAATTTGCTCAATTAATCTGTATAAAGGCCCTTCTAAACGGGGATTGAATTTAATTCTACCCTGGAATTGCTAAACATGGCACTGAATTTTTGAATTCATGTGCTCTGCCTACCCCTCTTGGGAATACAGGCGTGAGAATATGTATGTATGTAAACGGGATATATTTTACTGCAATTTGTGGCCGGGCAACTATGTGCATCTTACTTGAGTGTATGAAGTAAGAGCAAGCTATAGTTGCCGGCCATAAATTGCAGAAAATAATTGCCCGTTTAGAAGGGCCTTAAATATAATTAAGTCAGATTTTGCCATATTTGATTCAAGATACGTTTTATACTGTCACTTGAATTTAAATTAACTTAATTTAAACACAGTTTTACAACATTTTCCGCTAATAAAATCGTGATATTTGCCCAGACTCCCCCTCTTCCCGAAGTGTGATTTAGATTCGGCTCGACCTCTTCTCTCTTAAATACCTCACGTAATTAATAGACTCACCCTTTCAAGTCGTCTATGACACCAACTGAGCGTCATAGACTTGGAAACCTAACCAAACCTAAGCTAACTCAACCAAATTTGACGGCCGGATAGCCCAGCGGTTAGAGAACCTGACTGTGACGCTTAAGGTCCCGGGTTCGATCCCCGGTCAGGGCAGATGTTTGTATGATGAATACGAATGTTTGCTTTCGAGTCTTGGATGTTTATCTATATATAAGTATGTTTATCCGTTGTCTAGTACCCATAACACAGGCATTAAATTGCCTACTTTGGGACTAGATGATTGGTGTAAAAATTGTCCAGAGATATTTATATTTATATTTATAAATTGAATAGTCACTAAATGTAACTTTTCCACAGCGCGGGCGTCGGCCGCACAGGCACCTACATAGTCCTAGACGCGCAGCTGAACCAGCTCAAGCTGACCGGGACCCTCTCCCCTCTAGGGTTCCTCTGCCGAGCGCGCACACAGAGGAACCACCTCGTCCAGACAGAGGAACAATACGTCTTCGTACACGACGCGTTACTAGAACACGTCCGATCAGGGAACACTGAAGTACCCTTCACAGAAGCGAAGGAATATCTAGTCAAACTACTCCAACCGATCAGCGAAGAAGAGTTAGCTGTATTAGATCTGACACCACCAAAACAGAAGAGTGTGACTGATCTCACCAACGGAACAGAAAACGGCGATACAGCCAGTCTAAAATCTAGCAAGGCTGAGAGCGAGGATCCTGTCGAAAATGGAAGCCAGATCTCCATTAAAACTGATGACTTGAACAGTGAACTCAGTAAGTCGGTGAAGGAGGACGCGTCGCCTGAGAAGGAGGTGAAGGAAGTGGAGGTGAAGGAGGCGATGGTGAACGGGGATGAGAGCGAAGGGGTGTACGACCTCGGGCCGCGGTCGACCGACACGTACAGCAAGAAGATGCAAGCGTATAACAATATGACTGATCAGGAGAAAGAGGAACTTAGGAGGTGAGATTGTTGGAATAAACTAAGAATTAATTTTAATAAAAAAAAGCTATTGCAACCATATAACATACAAAATTACGGAAACAAAAATAAACGTGATTTTTCAAACCATTTTTTTTTTGGAGCTTAATAAATGCATGATCTGGATTTATAGCAATCAAAATTTGCACAATGAACTCAAAATCTTGTGTAGTATCGACTTTCTTGTATGTCTGTTACATTACGAAATTCACGACATTAAGAAGCACGAAAGCGAAATAGCTAAACTTAAAATAAGGACCAAGAACACTTCGAAAAATATTCGTTAACTAAATGTACGTACGTTTTACTGAATCGAAATAAAACACGAATACTTTGGAAATTTTGTGTTTTACGAATCGGATTTTTATCGCTTACAACTGTTTTATACATTCCTGCTTTCCTAACACGTGTCTTTGGTACACAGGGCTAACAGAGTGGAGAACTACGCTTTGCTGGAGCGCATGCGGTCTCTGGCCAACCGGAACCAATCGTACCAGGGCCCGCCGCCGGTCAATCTACTCGAGAAACAGTTCTTGGTAAGTCATTATCAGCAGTAAGTCAACAGTACTGAAGCTAGCGACATAGGATTTTTTTTTTAATATCAAAATTACAACAAACAACCAGCAACAAAGGTTTCGATACGGGGAAAGTGTAGTTTTGTGTCATATGAAAACTTAAATATGAGGTCACTTACACAATTAAATGACATTACCTCGCATGTTCAAATCTGTCGACCTTTCAGTGGGCTGTAGTCATCGTCACCCAAGGGAAAATTAAAAAAAGAATTAATCGTTAAAGAGTGTAAGTTTTAATTAGGTATAGTCTTAGTCACTTAGTTCCTACCAAATTCCACTAAATGGCCGCACTACAAAGTTCTCACGCTTTACAAAGAGACTGGGATGTCGATTTGGTTAAAAATATATCATTCTAATTACCCCGTTAATTAGATTACCTATGGAAAAATATGAGACCCGTGTTTTTTGGTTTAGCAAATAAAATAACTACACTTCACCAAAGGATCGTCAAACTTCCGGAGTGGGGGTTTGTGACGTACGGCCTAGGTAAAAATTGTACGATATCATGGCGTCGCGCGAAACTTTTAAGCGCTGTACTATTGCAATTTTGAGTTTGTCAAAGATAATAAAAAATATGTGTTGAGTATTTTTTGGTAATCAATCATACATACATACATACATACATATTCTCACGCCTGTATTGCCATGAGGGGTAGGCAGAGCACATGAATTCAAAAATTCAGTGCCACGTCTAGCAATTTCAGGGTATGCAGATGGTAATCAATCAAACGGACTAAATAGGTATTTTTCTTTAGTCATCTATCCTATTATAGTTTTAGTTACTTACTTTCTACTTACTACAAACTGGCCACAATGATCACGCTTTATAAGGAGAATAGTTATCGTTTTATGTTTTCAAGTGATCTAATCTAACAAGTTGTACGTCCATCGCTCTAACCCATACCTCTATCCCCAGCTCATAACTCGTTCCTGCGTGGAGCCGAGCGCATGCGCGCGCGCTCCTCACAACGCGGAGAAGAACCGGCCGCAAGCCGCGCTGCCTTCAGATACGGCGCGCGTCATGCTCGTGCCCAAACCCGGCGTCGAGGGTGAGTGGAAAATATGGATAACTAAAAAAAAAACGAACGAAAAACGTTTATTGACACAATGGATACGGAACAAGTTACAGCGACATTATGCGCAATATTAACTCGCGTTTTAAATCTAATTTATTTATGCTGCCAAACGTGCACTGCGCGCCACCGCTCTGCTCGCACGAATGTATTACCCCAAAACATCTCGAGCTGAACTTGATTTAAAACGTCCGCCAACCGTATTTTTCAAGATGAGTGAGTCTCACAGTAGTTTAATGTTCAAATTAAATTAAATTACATTATTTATTTCAGGTTTTTAATCCATAATTTGTTAGTAAAAAAGTCGATGGGCCTTTTTTGTTTTGCTATCCCATAAGGGCTCCAGTACAATGCGGCACATACCACAATTTAAATAGGTTTTTCTCTCAATAATGAAAAACATACCTGCGAGCCCATTTTGGTGTGAACTTGCCTCGTCCCTGTAGTCAATCACATCTAGGAATAGACCATGAACTCACTCGAAGCTGAAACCCACCTTGTAAGCTTCACTTTCAGAAAACTGCAAGATTGACGCAAAGAACAAAAAAAAATATTTTAATTTAACGAAGGCTTTCGAGCTAATCCCACCGCTGCTGTTGGAATATGAATTTAATTACGAACAACCGTCTCAGAAAAAAAGAAAAGGTCTCAAAAAAGGGTGATAAACGTTGACTAATTAAGAGATATTCTCATTATTCACCTTCGCTACTTAAAAATGTTGAGGATTGTAACCGTGGTTAGTTGCTAAAGTTCTTGGTCGTGCAGGTAGCGAATACGTGAACGCGTCATGGGTGTGCGGACGGAGGCGGCTCCGAGAGTACGCGGTAGCTCAGCACCCCGCGCCCGCCGCGCCCGAGCTGTGGCGGCTGCTGTGGGACCACACGGCGCAGCTGGTGCTGCTGCTGAGCGACCCCGCCGACCCGGTGAGCTGCCCGTAGCACAGTCTGTAGCGGCCCGGCGCCATCTATCATCGAGTGGTAGAACTTCTACTTTCAACAAAAAAGGAAGCCTACATCCCGCTATCGAAGTTTCGACGATCGGTTGCATAATTAATTTCCAACTTCCTCTCTATGGACTTCGATCCCCACACATAACATCTGCCTGGAGAGAGATCTCCCTATTGGAGTCTTTCCCAAACGCTGACGTAAACACTCAGTGAGCTGCTGATATAATTAAGCTGTGGCGCCCAAGCGCCACCTGTCGACGAACAGCCGAACTACTTACCTGGTGAAGCGCCCTAGCACCTCCTATCATCGAATAGTTGAACTTGTTGCGGACGTCCATGGTATACCTAACTATCAACAAAAATCCTACATCTCGCTAACAAAGTTTCGACGTTCGGTTGGATAAATACAAGTTCTAACTTCCTCTCTGTTGACTTGGATCCCCAGCTATGACATTGCCTGGAGAGAAATCTCTCTATTGGGGTCTTTCCCACAAGTTTCTAGGCAGATACTGGTGAATAAAAGACTCCCCGTACACTTGGAATGTAACCCCTCACACACCAATATGTATTCCCACGTTTTGCAAACCGTCACAAATTTTAATGGAATTTTTTTTCGTGCAGGAATGCGAAATCTTCTGGCCGACGGAAGACGAGAAAGAACTATTCGTGGCCAACTTCAGGGCGAGCTTCGTATCCAAAGACACGTACGTCGCGCACCGGAAGGCGCGGAAGGCGACCCCGGCCGACACGCCGGCCGAACCTGAGACGAACGGCTACCGCCGACAAGAGTCCGACTGCGCCGACGACGAACGGCTCATCCCAGAGAACGGGTCACCAGTCGCCGACACAGAACCGGCCTACCGCTTCGACAGAACCGAGCTCAGACTAGAACGACTCAGCACCGGAAACCGAGACCTATCCACCCGAAAATCCATAGCCAACGGCGATCTCTTCTCATCGTTCTCCGAGAAGAAAACCGGCCCCAAATCCCCCAGATCGCCTTCCAAAATGTCCCTCAAAAATTTCAAACTCAGCTCCCCGACCAAATTCAAATTCCCGGACTGGGGTTCCCGCGCCGCGGGGTCTCCTCCCGATGTAGCCCCGCCCCCGCCCCCTGTCGCCCCCTCTCTAACCGTAGAAGAAGAGGCTGAGCTTCGCCGCCCCTTCTACAGATTCGAAAAGGTCGACAAAGTCCCAGAAAATACTCCCTCCGACCGGATAATCCACGTAACTAACGTCAGCGTGCACTCTTTGCAAGACGATTACCAACTCAGCGTTAAGTTTATCCAGTGTAGTGGATGGTTGGATGGGGATACGACGGACTATACGTCGGGGAAGCCGGATGAGAATGAGTTCGTGAAGGCTGTGAGGGACGCGGTCTCGGATAGCGAGCGGCAAGAGGCTGTGGAGAGACTCATAGCTCCCTTTAAAGACTCGTTTGGGCTGATCGAGTTCGTGGCTGGGTGTCAGATGGAGTACAAGAATGGACCGGTTGTTGTTGTTGACAAGTTAGTATGCTTTTTTTATACACTGATACTTGTTTTGCGGTTTGCACCACGTGTTTTACGTTTGTACTAATTGGTACTTTAATCTAATAATTCCAACTGTCAATTTGTGATTTGAGTTATAAGATTTGATGTTAAGTTGTCATTGGTATTCCATAAAGTAAATGCAGGATAGCCTAACGTTTAATTGCAACAAAGTTACCGACAAAAATGTCAACGGTTTAAAGTTCGAATACACGATTTTAAGTTCTCAGATATGTTCTTTTTAAGTGTGGCATCTCATAGTAATTGTCTTAAATCTATTGAATTTTAGTAAAATTATAAAGAGAAAATATTCTCTACCAAAAATATTGAAATGAGAACCGACTTAAGATTTTTTCATATTGATCATGTTACAACGCCATCTAGTCAAAAACAAACGAACTAATACGGATATTATTGCGCGGTATAAATAGCCTCACACGATCTCAATTTGCTCTTATCCATGCAATTGGCGTTCCGCTAGTTATTTTTGGCACTTTCACCATGACTTCAATTTCCCATCACATTTTAAACTTGTCCACCAGGTACGGGGACTGGAAAGCCATGTCCTTCTGCACCCTAAGCGCGGCGTGTGGCGGCGCACGAGATCCTAATCTCCCCGATGCTCGAGCGCAGTTCCGCCCCGAAGCCGACGACTACGCGTCCATCTATACCTGGGCGGCGCTCTGTGCGCACGCGCGCTGTTCGGCGGGCCCCGCGCGGCCTCACGCTCCGCACGCGCTGCTGCGGCAGTACTGCGCGCTGGCCGGCTACCAGCCCAGCTGAGCCAGGTACACACATACGTACAGTATTCCCAAGAAAATAAGTCACATCGGCTGTTACCGTCTGCGCCGAGAAGCGCAGAACGATATCCGAGAGTAGCCACAAGTAACTTTATTACCAAACAAATAATGTTCCACGATGTACCTGCGTATTAAACCAATTTGTGGCGCGGGAAAATTCGATTTACCAATGATAAAAGAGATTTTTTCGCGCGCTGAACGCGTGTTGTGGCTAAATTGATTGATGTTCAGATAGATGACTCATGACATATGTCTAGCACCCCAGCGCCAAATGCGTGGAGTAACCGAACTAAAGTGTGTAAGCGAGAATGCATAGCAAGCAAAATTGTGCCCAGAGCGTTTGTAAATAAAGTTAAAGTCAAATTACTCGTTCGGCTACAATGTGACTTACTTAGTAATACTATACCTGGGCGGCGCTGTGTGCGCACGCGCGGTGTTCCGCGGGACCGGCGCGGCCGCACGCTCCGCACGCGCTGCTGCGGCAGTACTGCGCGCTGGCCGGCTACCAGCCCAGCTGAGCCAGGTACACACATACATACAGTCACGAACCAAGATTGTTGAGCCACTTGCCATTATTCGCAATTTAGACCTGTAATCAATGACCAATGTGACCGAGTAGATGTTAGCTATTGGATTAGTATTACACGACCATGTTACAAACATAAGTAAGTAGCTCAACAATCCCGGTTCGCGATCGTACATACAGTATTCCCAAGAAAATAAGTCACATCGGCTGTTACAGTATTACCGAACTAAGAATTCCTCTGGACGTACCTGCGCAGTTAACGAGTTTTGTGACGCGGGAAACTTCGATCTACCAA
>BHDV01072409.1:12447-25543 GCA_005406045.1 Adoxophyes honmai | reverse complement strand
GCTCACTTTTGAAGTGGGCTTTAATTCATGGAGACGTATTTTTTGCGCTGACCCGATATCTAGTTGTAATTGTTGATCGAAGGCTGCAACACGGTAAGGAGTCGCTTTTGTGAATGACTGTATAAAGGTATCGGTGTTTAATAGTAAGCCGATCTTATCTCTTTCTTATTTATTGTGCGGAGTGGAGACGGCACGTTAGTCGGCATGGACTATCTCGTAGGCAGCTATGGATTACCGACCAATTAGTGTACTCACCGGTTTTGATTTGTGCAGTAGTTTAACCACCTTCCCCACACGGTATAGGTTATTATGATATGTATGAAGCTATTCATATCTTAAAACTGCATTTATATGAATTGTAAAATCATGAGCTTTTACTACCGTGTAAGTCTTACAATAAAAATATGTAGTATTCTGATAATGTCATAAAAATACACGCAATCTTTACCGTTTTGCGTAAGTGCAAACGATATTCCTCCCCGTGCAGTATTAAGATATTGGTATAGTTGAAGGAAGCTCAAAAGTACGACACAATAATTTAGTTAAAAATTAAAAAGATATCGCTGTAAGGCTTTTCCTCTTATGAAATAAGACGAGGTTGTGTGCATTATAAGGGATAAATGATTTTTCTAGCAATTTTTTCGGAATAGTTTCTCATGTGTAGGTTGCTCTGGACGCTCTGCGATGATTGGCCATTCCATTTTAATACAGTTTTTTTTTTATTGACAACTAAAACAGATAATGAAACGCATAAAATTAGAGGTGTATGAGGAGATTGATGAATATGGATGAAGCAAAAGAGGTATGTCAGAATCGTAGCGAGTGGAACAAAGTAGTCTCTGCCTACCCCTGTGGGAAAGAGGCGTGACGATATGTATGTATGTATGTATAAAATTAGGGCAATTGTTTACAAAAGTCTTTTGTATCATTTGGAAAAACAACGTATACTCATGTGTTTTTCCACCAGTAGTCAGCAGAAGGCAGAATCTGGTCCGCTAATCAACATTACAACATATTATATATTTTTAATAGCGACCGTATGTCCTTGGAATAAATTACGTCATCGATAAAGTCAAAAGTGAAACAACAATAAAATACACACGCACTAATTAAAAAAAAAATCATTTATTGTCACTGGTATCACTTGTACTCTGTCATTGACAGAAGTATGGCAACACAAGGTTATCATGGCAGGGCGTCTAAAAAGTTTAGCTTAGCATAATTTGAGATGGATAACTATGCTCCCCTATTCCTGTGAAGCTCATACACTAGCAGTTAGTCGGTTACAAACCGCTGTATTTATTCGTGTACCAATTCGAGGCACAGATACAAAAAAATGATGTGGCGAAATATTTTATCGATATGAATTTATCGATGTTACTGTCAACGTGTAAATATTCTTTAAAAAATAAAATTTAAACATGTATTTATTTATTTAGCTTAAATTGAGTATGTTTTTCCATATTACAGAAACTAAAAATTGCCGTCTAATTAGAAATATCCACTTAAATTTAGATTTTGACGTTGATGCATTTTTTGCCGATTAAATATTTTACAACATCGTTTTTGTATCTATGCCTTGAGTTATCAAAGGTATGCATATTACAATAAAGTAACAACAGCGTGTTGGCCCACAGGCCCTATCTTTAGTTAGCTCCGGTACAACATAGGTACCACGATTACGTAGTATTTGTTAATGGAAACGAAGTTTTTCAAGCCATCGATGATACCTGCAATAGCCATATGCTTTATAGACACGTTACAGCGCTAGGTTCGGTGCAATACGTATTTATTTTAACTATTCAACGATAATATCAGTCTGACCGCCTAAGAAAATAATGCAATCAAGTTGACCTTTAAAAGTTACAGCAAAAAGTCGAAGGTCGCGCAGCACAGAGAAATTCGAGCGTTGACCCGCTGCTATCTATCTCTGTCGCACGCGTGCATTAATATTGCCCTCACGCTCGCACAGTGCTGGGAAACCGGGCTTTAGCTTATAAATTACAAAGGCTACAGTATGTCCTTTGGCGGTGAGTCTGGTACTTAAAATTACCATCTTTAAATGCTTCAAATCTGTGGCAGAAGCTACAACGCCATCTAGTGAAACAATTTGCACTCGGGGCGATGCTAGCGCCAGCAGATTGACGGGTTTGATAAGCATTAAAAGACGGTTTAAACGAAGTAAAAGTATGCCTGGTGAAATAGATTCTATAGCGGATATTTTTTCGTCATATAAAAAAGAAAGGTCGGAGTGTAATGAATATCTTATTCCTATTAAAACAAGTTTATGGTCCAGTATTTTTTATTGTAATACTAGTTGTATATTTAACTATTATTATAAATGTGAAGACTGCTTTTTAGTGGTTTGTCAATTAAGATGATTGTTAAGGTTCTGCGGGACGGACGGTTTTGCAATTTTACTAGTGTAACAGTTAGTAAAATAGTTGCGTGGTGAAATAACAGATGACGCTGTTTTTTACTAATATATGTCAAAAAAAAGTTGACGTAATGAAGTAATAGGTGGCGCTGTTCTTATTTTATAGTTACTCTCCCAGTGACTTAGTAATTGTTTAGTCTAGTAAAATTGCAACGTCAGCACGTAATTGTCGGTAGTGTATTGCGTGTCGCAGGTTCGAGCCCCATTTGGGCGCGGGATATAGTAAAATATAACTTATTAAATAAATATGGTTTTAGTGAGAAATGCACTGTTGTTGAGTGACTTTGTTAGTAAAGTGTAGGTAAAACAGTTTAATTAAGTACGGTTACAATATGACAAGGATACATATAAATAGTTTGCAGAATTATTTTTTTAATACGTCAACGCGATCTACTCAAGTGGATACGTGATACATAGTAACGAAGGGTTATATTCCTGATTGTGTAAGATTCCAATTCTGTCGTGATTTCTTCTCCGTCTTCGAACGTTTTCCCCACACAAGTCGCTCAACACTGTACATTTGGTCGACATCGGAAGTCTCTGTCTAACCGAACGCGGGCGAGTGAGGCGGGTATTGTTTGTGCGCAAGACGTGCCATGTGTAGCTTGTAGTTAGTTGAAAATATACCGCTATTCGTAGTTAATTTCAAATATACGAATAAACTCTTTTTCTTTTGTCCATCCTGTGGTAACGTCCAGAAATCTAATTATTTTAGATGGTAATGAATCTGTAATCATTTTAGGCTGTCTTTTTGTTACTATATCTTTGGAGAAGTAGCTATGAATCAAGTATTTCAACTCTAAATGTATTTACCCGTACTAGATACAATGTTGTATCAGTAACTTTTAGCAAAGTATCCGGAAA
The DNA here is from genome assembly GCA_005406045.1 of Adoxophyes honmai. Classification (NCBI taxonomy): domain Eukaryota; kingdom Metazoa; phylum Arthropoda; class Insecta; order Lepidoptera; family Tortricidae; genus Adoxophyes; species Adoxophyes honmai. Next base: position 22,242 of record BHDV01072409.1, on the reverse strand, counting down.
AAATGCTATAAATGTGTTTTTCAGTTAGAATTAGCTACTGAACTGATCGTACACGCCATGGCAATGAAAACGGTGTATTTCAAAACGTTTCATTGCTCGTGGTTGTACTTTGACTGGGACTATATGACTGATCTGTTGCCACTAGATTTTAATCTCATGTGTTGTACGCCATCGAATTTCGATGCAAAACAAATTTGTAACCGTCAGTACCGAATCGTCTAGTAAAATGTCCAGGTACGTAAATTGTCCAAACTAAATAGTTGTCAAATCCGCAACAATCGAAAAAGCAGATAGTCAATTTAAAACAACAAAAAAAAGCAAATATTACGGTCCATTTATTTACTTTGGGACTAGGTGATTTGTGTAAAAATTGTCCAGTGATATTTATTTATTTATGGACGTTATGCGAATTGGGTATATGTATTACATTTAAGACATATTCACACAACGACATGTGCTTTTTGATGATCTGAGTCGTAGTCATTTTGCTTCAAGACAATTCGGTACTGAGTTACTACACTAAAGTAAATTTATATACCAAAATTTAGTTAAAATACGTGTAAGTCAAATCGGTCATTCTCCAGACTTATGTCAAAATTCTAATTACCGCGTCGCTTTTTTTCCGCTTACTTTTCAGTGAATATGATTTCAAATCCTGAAATACATAGATCATTGGAATGTTTAACTATTTATATTCCAATGATCTATGTGTTTCAGGATTTAATATCATATTCACTGAAAAGTAAGCGGAAAAAAAGCGACGCGGTAATTAGAATTTTGACATAAGTCTGGAGAATTACCGAAATAGTCTCGGTCTCACATAGTACTATTAGTGCCTTTGTCGACAGCATTTGTTTGAAGTAGTGAATGTACCGCGCAAACATCCCGCCCGAAATCGTTAACCAAAGATGCGATAGGTGGAGCCACTGCGAGTCTGCGTCTGCTTTAAAAAAGTTTTTAAATTGCCGAAAAACCCAATAGTGAATTGAAAATGATAAGTCACTTTATTTAGTTTTTTTGGACTTAGTTAAACCATGACACTGTTTGAACATGAGTTCGTTAGTTTATACACTGTGTTAGAAGATCTTTATGCAAGTTTGTTCGCTGAATTACACAGAATTTGCTGGGATACTGTCCCATGTTATCAAAAGTATCTTAAGTGAGATATTTGTTATCAAAACTTAGTAGAAATATTTTAGTCTATACAACAGAGTCGAATGATTGAGTGTATACTGATTGTAATGATTTTCCGCAATTTTTTATGTCAATCTTGGTAATCATGAATTTCATATAAGAATCCATACCACCGAGAGCTCAATTCAAATTGGCGCTTTAAATTTCCAAAATTATTTTTTTCTGGGATGGGGCGAATCTCAAGCTATCCTCATACCAAAATTCATTGAAATTTGGTCAGCAGTTGAAGCATAAGAAGGTAAAAGACAGAGTGACTAAACTTATAATGTTAGTAGAAAAAATATATCAAATTTAAACTGTAGGCATATTCCGCAAACGCAGACCCGCGGTGTCTCCGCAATGTATACAGTAAGACCAGTAGGGAATATACGCGATACGTGGCCGCTATTTAGGTATATTTAGCTTAAGATATCCTGTAATATGTTATTAGTAACGATGCCGATTCGTCTGAATACAATTCCTACAACATCGGCTTTGTCTCTCTTGGGTAAAGAATAGATTGCGTTATTGGACAGAAAACGATATTCGCTTTTGTCTGTCGAAATGAAAGCTACAACCAGTACAGATGTAGTGAGAAACTATTTTCCTTCGTAAATGTTCGGAAAAGTTCGTATTTATCGTTTTCTCTCAAATAGCTTCGGTACCCATTTTAAACGGAATTCATTCCGTAAAATATATGGTAAATATCCAGTTTTAAACGATAATTGTAATTGTTTTAAGTAATAAAACGATAAATACGAACTTTTCCGAACATTTACGAAGGAAAATAGTTTCTCACTACATCTGTAGTACCCGCGAAGTTTTCATTTTTTTTTTTTTTACTTTCAGGGTGGCAATGTATTGTTATCATTATCACGATAATCACCTGATGATTGTCTGCCTTGTTGCATTATAGTCGTAAACTGTTGCGATTCAATTTGCCACAGCTATGTTATTTGGGTTAATCTTGTTTCGCATCGGCAAACTCGATTATAGGGTACACGATAAGCCAGCGACTGTGCCGAAGCGAAACTTATGTGGAAAGTGGAAGTTTATTTTGTGTGGAAATAGCTAAATTTTTAAACGGATTAACGCAGTCACTGCGACATAGTGCTGCTGTTAAAGATTGGTAGGCGTTTGATAGCATATCTGCGTTCGCTGCATCTAAAGGTTTGAGGCTAAGAGGTGGCAGTGAGGAGTTTGGTGGTCGGTATAACCTCATGCAGGTTTTGGCTTCGACAAGGAGCGGAAGCAAGAAGTATAAAATAACATCTCTGCCTTTTAAGTTGGCAATGTATTGAGGTTAGATGGTGATTACTGACCCATTTGACAGCCTTGTGATGTAAAAAAAGTAGGAATCGTATTCAGACGGTCGACGGAATGTAAAATGTAAATTTGTCGACTCTTCGTATTCGTAACTGGCTCAAATCGTCATTGTCTGTAGCGTAAGCGCTCCTTTTTTAAAGTACCGTGTTATTAGGTGTGTCGGGATCGCGGGGAAGCAACACCATTTGTTATGTTTCTGCGCTTAAAACCACAAAGTCCTGCTCTAATCAAGCGTGTGAGACAGGAACGACAAACCTGACTCCACAGTTGTCTCCTCACGAGACTGAATATCAACATAAAAAAGGTGGTAAGTCTATGAGTTCCCGAAGTAACGCGTCGAAAAGATGCAACTAAAAGAAAAAATATACAAAAGAACACGGGGTATATAAATATTAGGGTAGAGCTACACCTTGGTCAAACTAAATAATTTGGTTAGTGACTTAAATCGGTGCCGTGTACAGTCACGAACCGGGATTGTTGAGCCACTTGCCACTGTTCGCGATTTAGACGTGTAATCAACGACCGATGTGACAGACTAGATGTCAGCTATTGGATTAGTATTACACGACCAAGTTACAAACATTGGTAAGTGGCTCAACAATCCCTGTTCGCGATGGTACCTCATAACACATGGGATACTTTTTGAAATGTATCACCTGTTCAGTAATGGCTAAACTAGCTTCTATGATAAACAGTGTTGTAACTTAATAAATGGTGTTTATTTCTCGCATTGCCATAGCACTTTGTGTAGTAATAAAAATCATTCATTGTTGACAAATACGATCAGGGTACCGTCATGCAATCGTGGACATCCCTCATGTAACGCTAAGTTTTTTATAAAGTTCGAGTGATCCAATCATGTTTTGTGCAAATGTGTGTGTTAATCTAATCAACACTTGTGTGTTAATATTCGAAGCAATATCAATTGTTTGATCATATTTTTCGAATTTATTATGGTCACACTTTGTTTCAAATGATTGGCAACTCAAGTATATTCTTCAAACACTTACTGTATGGAATTACGGTTTCGTATAATTCGCAAATTTATCTTTGTACTTGTAGTAATAAAGTGTTTTTTACTTCACTCAGTGTTATCCTAAAACGGAACTTTAATCGTGTCCGAGAAACGCACTAATTTAAAAAAAAAAAGGATTCAATGTTCCATGTTGTATGTACGCCCGAGAGTGTTGCTATAGCTTGTAAGGTGTAAATTAAAATGTTGCCAGGTTAAAATGAAACCTAACATTATTACCGCCTTCGTACTATTGTGCCAATCTTTTAATACTTCCCAACCGAAAAGCATTCCACGTTTTTGATAACTTAGTTGGTACAGTCGGCGCTGTCATAGTGCTGTGCACTTTTTTTTTAAGTTTGAGGGTACTTTTTAAACTTACACGAGTATTTGTAAAAATGCCTCCGTAATTGTGCATTATTTTCAGATTATGCACACGAGTTTCTTTAGCATTGTAGTTATTTTATTCTTGATTTACAATAGTTAATTGTATTAATTACAGATTGGTCTAATTATACTCAGTTATCTTTAACAATTTATACATTTTTAACGCTTTTTTACGTTAACACCCATATTTACTGTTAATTAAGTTGACTGTACACTTCGCTGTTAGTTTTCTAATAGAACGTTATTATTTAAGCAACATTTTTATACCTAAATATTATTAACTTGGAAATAGCACATTTCTTTTTTGAATTTATATTTCTTGCCTGAACAATTTTGAGAGACGCAAAAGACTAACTGTTTTTTTTGTTTACCTTTTTAATAGATATCAGTCAAAATAGAACTTGCACGTCGATTGATTACTTTATCTTAACTGCTTATTTTTATGTCGTTACAAAAGAAAATCTTACCTCTTTTCAACCGAGTTGATGCGATTGTTAGAATTAAATTCAATCGAATTTCGACGTATGAAAGGTTCAATTTCAATTGAATTTAACCCTCACGATCGTATTAGCTCGATTGGAATGGTCAAGGGTTTTATAGAACTACATATTACTAAAATAAATGATCTCGGATCCTTGATCCGAACAAGTTTAAATTTCTTATTAATATAATATATTCGAAACGATGTTTAGAAAGTAGTCAATCGACATTGTGCAAGAGATATTCCCACCTTTTTTTTTAGATTTTATGTGGAACAAATGAACGATAAATTTGAAATGCTATGATTGATATTTGTGTCTTGAATTAGCAGCACTAACTGCATGATTTATTTTATTATTTTTTATTAGTTGACATTTGTAAAAGTTAACGTTTAGGCAGGCATGACTGACTGATCTAGAGTCTTTTATTGTATTTGTAAAGTGTTGTTCCATTTTCTGTCATCAAATTTCAAAACTTTGAATCTCTATGGGTGCAGTACCTTCTGGGACTAATTGAACAAATGACAGAAAATCGTTCGATAACTTAAATAGAATATAATTTCACGCATTACATAATTTTACGGTATCAAATAATTTATGAACTATGCTAACTACACGAAATAGCGGCTTAATTTATATTTTTTTAGTTTAAGCGAACGCATTGTTGAATCGAAGCGATGGCGTCATACGTAGTAAATAATGAAAACACGAATAGCACAAAGTAATTGTAACGTAATATATTTTTTATTCGGTTAGTTAGCGGCTCACATTAAACATAAAACTACGTGGGACTCACTCGTAGTGAAATAAACGGATATAAGTCTTTGTATCGAGGTTAGCGCTTCAAAATGGGTTATGAATTGCCCCGAAACTTGTCGAGTTTATCTCGATACAAAGAGTTTATCTGTGTTATTTCACTATGGAACTTCACATTGTTGTCTGATTCGCACAATTTTCGAGCATCAAAATGTTGTTCAGATTTATAAAATCTGCCTACAAGCGGCACTTTGTGACGTGAAATGACACTTAAATCGTTTTGTGCGACAGAATGTAATGCCTGTGTGGAAATTGTGCGATTTAAGCCCGTCACACTACGCATATACGATAATATTTTATCTGCGTATAAATGCCATTTTTGCTTTGAGCGTGTCACACACTAAGCAGATACGGTAAAATATCTGTTTCTGAACAGATATCTGTCAATATCGCTCCCTATACAATTTAATGAGCTAACACACACAGTGCAGATTTACCGTCATGCATCTGTTAGCACCGTCATATGGAAAGATGGCATTTATACGCAGATAAAATATTATCGTATATGCGTAGTCTGTGACGAGCTTTAGGCGACTGTGAATGGCCCATCTGTCAGTAACAGGCACGGCGTGTCTTATTGTGATAGTTGTTTTAGAGACGGCAAGCACAGCTGTTGGATTACGTTTTGTTTTTTATAATTTTATGTACAGTACGCGTAGAATAGATATTTCTGGCATTTTTTTTGTACATCACATTGACATGTAAATCATACGAAGACTTATTTATTTTTTATGTAACCGCCTGTATTATTATCTAATTCGAATGTAAAATATATAAGAAATTATCTAAATGTGCGTGTTTTCTTTACTCCTTCATGCCTTAGAGTAATTTTGTCACGGGAATATCTCTGCGCGACATTTTTCATAGATGCCTACACCGGCAGAACACGAACCGTCACATAGACAAAACCAAGACAATCCTACGACAAGCCGCTATTTTTACGTTTTAGGATAGATAAGAGGTGACAGGTTGCTAGCTTGCCGCGTAAAATATACCCTCACCCTTAACATATTAATATTACCCTTAGTCGCCTCTTAGGGGGCGTCCATAAATGACTTGAAGTGTTTTTTTTTAATTTTCTGCCCCTCCCTCCCCCCCTGGTGAGATGTCGTGAGATTTAATTGAACTCCCTGCCCCATCCCCCAATCTCGCGTGAGATTTTTCAAAGTGTGTGTTTTTTAAACTAATTTGAAAATTAAAAAACTGAATGACGTACAAAAAATATAAAATTTTCTCTTTGTTGAAGTGACATGAAGGGTCAAAGATAAAGCGCCACCCACACTCCGTTTTTTAAGACCTTAAGCAATGTATTATCTGGATTAAGTAGACCAAAATAGTATTTAAAAAAAAAAAATGTTATTTTTGTTCGAACATGAAACATCTGTAAGATTCACTCATAATACTGATAACTACAATGAATCGTGTGAATGGGGCGGTGGCGCGCAGTGCACGTTTAGCAGCAACCGCCGCGACTCCCAGATGAAGAATACGAAGGACTAGCCAGAAACATGTCGAGCTAAACTCGATTAAAGACATCACTTATCGATATTTTTATTATTTTTTTTAACTTCAAAGCGGAGTTTATTTCGACTTCATTACGTGAATAAGCTCTACAATAATGAAATTAAGAAGACCTTTGTTAAGTGAACTATGGCATCAAAGGCTTGTGGTTTTAATTATGCCTAGTGAAAACGTGACGGTATGCGGAACGCTCGCGGCTCGGTTTAACGGATTATTTGAGATGTTTCCTCGGAAATAATGATTTGAATATCGAATTTTGCGGAAGTCAAGGGCAACTTCTCGACATAGAGTGATAATTTTGGTCTTCACCGAATTTGAATAAGGAACCATTCAAGGGCGCCCTCGAAGATCGTACATCGATGAGCCCGCTTAGCACGACAGGGTGGGAGTCATTGATGTAGGAAGGTCCTATCGGCCCTTAACATGATAGCGCACTTGGGAAATGTTCGTTTATTAATATAAACCATATCACAGCGTAATAGAGTATTTTTTCCGTGAAACCCTACATAGAGGCAAGTTGAGGACAGGTGAGCCTGCAACAAGGGAGCAGATTGTCTCGCTCACTCCTCTTGTCATTCTTGCCAGCCTAAAAAAATCTTTACGTCAAAAAAAAAAACATCGCTCAAGAAACTTACCTGATAAATTCATACAATAATTTTATTTTAACGGTTTTGTGTCAAAGAATTAGAATCACATTAATTTATTTGATTTTAATATACACTTAATTTAATAGACAACATATTCACTATCAAGTCTACTTTTTTGTAATGGTAACCCCTAAGTCGCCATAATCCTTACATTGACCATGAATTTTTGCATTATGGGACAGTATTAGGCGTAATCAATTACTATTGAAATTAATTACACGGTTACATTCGAGTAATTGTGATTCCTCAGTAATTCATTACCTAGGTTATCAAAATTACTGTAATAGTCTCCTGTGATTACATTTGTAATTCATTTCTTTGGAATCGGTATTATAAACCACTGCTGTAAGCTTAATTCTTGAGTAGTCAAATACTTAAGTAAAACTACTACAGACTAGATTACTTCAATTAAATGCCAAACCTTTTCAATGTGTCAATTTCGTTAACGTCACTAAAATAAAATCGTATATATGATTGAAGTAAATAAGATTTATACGCTTGTAGATGATCAAATTTAACTTTTAAATGTGCATAAAAATACTCTAACCAACCTATCTGGGAATTTAAGCGTGATGTATGTAAGATTACGACATTGAATGTCCCATATTGCAAAAATCTCATTGTCACCCAATTAGAAAGGGACACGCGCATCTCTGCTAATGGTACTGGTCTTGGAACGGCCTTTAGTGGCCAGTACTAAGTCCTTATTTACTTGGTCCAAGGTGGGAGTAGAGTTGCGCGTGAGATAGACTATACCTGTCACTGTCTAATTAGAGACGTCAGAAAGTGATAGGCCCGCGTGAAAAAGTACCCGGGCGTGTTTCTGTGCTAAGAATACAGATCGGCATTGTTCTGAAAAGAGACCAAATTAAAGGTCGGGAAACGGGATTGTTGAGCCACTTGCCACTGTTCGCAATTTAGACGTGTAATCAATGACCGGTGTGACCGACTAGATGTTAGCTATTGGATTAGTATTACACGACCAAGTTACAAACATTGGTAAGCTCAACAATCCCGGTTCGCGACTGTACCTACATGAAACCGTCGAGCATGTAATTATGACGAGAAGGATGAATGTAAATGAAGCGAGAGAAGTACGACTATAGAAGCGAATGGCGCTTTGTTATCTCTGCCCACCACAGAGGTATAAGGTAATATTTATGTGGGATAGTTTCTGCCTCTGAATAAAAACAACTAAGTCCGTTTATCACGTATATTTGAACTCCAAAAACACAAGGAAATATATTTTTTACAATTTAAATAGCAGAACACAGCGCACATTCGTTCGTCGGCCAAATCGTTCTCTCCGTCCCTTTCTCTCCTCTTCCAGTCGTCCTTCTCACACCTCTACGTTCAGTTTCACGCATTCGTCTTACATTCCGTTCCCAGTCCTACATTTATGTATGTATGAACCATTTTTCCGCTATGCGATGTAGAACATTTTTTGACAGCTGATGACATGACGTTTGTCGAAGAAGTTGTACTAATCGACGATAGGTGGCTCTAGGGTCGGTACAGGTTATACCTAAGTTAGGTTATGTGGGACTCTCTCCGTCTCTACCCTTCCCAAGTGGAAGAAGGGGGAAGGAAATACTCACTAAAATTCGTCGATGTCCCTAAATTTTCGTCAGGAATACTTGTGTCGTGATCATTTAAATTATAGAGAAAAGAGGTATGATAGTGACAGCTCGCTAGCCTGTCGCCTAAAGCATACATAAACCTATTTCCTTAGTTTTCTAGGGTTCCGTACCCAAAGGGTGAAAACGGGACCCTATTACTGAGGTTTCGCTGTCCTTCTGTCTGTCTGTCTGTTACCAGGCTGTTCTCAAGAACCGCGAAGGCGATTAAAACTTTCACACATTATCGATTACAACAAATACCTACTAAAATCAAAATAATAATAATTAAGGGGGCTCACATAGATAAAACGTGATATTAAGGCCGTTTTTAGTGGTCATCATTCTGCGAGCTGTATCTCGAACCTCGAACCGTGATAGCTAGGTAGTCGAAACTTTCACAGATTATTGTGTTTGTATTGTCACTAAATACTTAAAACGAAATAATATTAATAAAGGGGGTTCCCATACAAAAAACGAGTTTTTTTTGCAGTTTTTGATGAGGAATTTGTCCGGTTTTTTTTTATTTACAATACAGAGTTCTAATACCTAGTACGTATTACAGTCAAATGCCTATTAGATCATAAATCCAATAAGAAAGGGTTCGGACGCGGTATTACCTTTTGTAGCTAGTTTGCTTCTAGTTATGTAACTAATTGGCAGGTGCGTATTACGCATTTATGAGATCGTTAGAATCAGGACTCCCATTTAAGAGCGATACCTTGCATAACTTGCCTTACTCCACTTACAATGGTAGTCGACAGAATGCTTATGGCGGCTGTACACACTCGTCGAGAGCCTCTCGCCGAGAGCCTCTC
>BHDV01072409.1:253-12402 GCA_005406045.1 Adoxophyes honmai | reverse complement strand
GCCATAGAACGGAGAGCGAGACGAGACTAGAGCGCCCTGTACACACCCGCGCTCGGCCTGTCTCGGGGTGTCTCGACGAGTGTGTACAGCCGCCATTACAATCAATGGCACAATCTCCTGTTTTCACACGAAAATAAGTTTAGTTTTAAAATACGCAGCAGTTTAGTTTTAAAATAAGCAGCAGTTTAGTATTCAAATAAACGCTACTTTAGTTACAAAATAAGCAGCGTTTTGTATTCAAATAAGCGCTACTTTAGTTTCAAAATAAGCAGCAGTTTAGTATTCAAATAAGCGCTACTTTAGTTTCAAAATAAGAAGCAGTTTAGTATTCAAATAAGCGCTACTTTAGTTTCAAAATAAGCAGCAGTTTAGTATTCAAATAAGCGCTACTTTAGTTTCAAAATAAGCAGCGTTTTGTATTCAAATAAGCGCTACTTTAGTTTCAAAATAAGTAGCAGTTTAGTTTCAAACTAACCACCAGTTTCCAAGCCAAATCGAATAAAGGACATCAACCCGTGACAGAATAACTTATCTTTACATTACCTTATTTAGTTATAAATATATTATAAACCTTTCAGTTGCGGCCGATAGAAGAATCCTTTACAAATACGCCCAACCGCGGGCGGTCGGATATAAAATCACATTTTCAATATGTTTTGTACGAAAAGATTGCGAGTTACGACGGACTAGAAATATACGTTTTGTGGGCGGCCGGCACGTACCTTATACGTGACGGTCTGTGGGCATCGGGGACGTCCAAATTATTCCATTGATGGCAAATATGGCCTATGGCGCGCGGAGGGGTAAGATCAAGGACAAGTGGGTTGATGGAGCTCGGAATATCTTTATTCCGTTTCACTTAAAGGTATACACACATTTTTAAGTCAAATCCAAGGGGGCGATGCAAATGGAGATATCATTTGTATTGAGAACGCTGAAACGGTTGGTGATACAAACGGTAATAAAGTTTTGATATTTATAATTAAGCGGGATTTAATCACGCTCTTTAGAATGATTTTACCTAATTATCTTGACGTTGCAGCCGCGTTACAGCGACCGTGGTCACGAGTAGACTCAGTCTATTAAGTCTAGTAAAGAGTGATCAAATCCCATGTAATTATAAATATACCTTAAAATCACGAAAGGTTCAATCTTTTCTCACGAAACACGGATGGTTACATATTAAATTATACATACATACAGTTATATACCTGTGTGGTGCCGGGTTAGAATAGCACCTCCCCCTTTCTTCCCGTGGGTGTCGTAAGCGTCGACTCTGGGAAAGGGCTAGTGTATTGTGGGCGACGGGCTAGCAACCTGTCACTGCAATATCACGTTTAACCATCTCTGGTGACCCTGAAATTGCTAAACGTGGCACTGGATTTTTTGAATTCATGTGCTCTGCCTACCCCTCTTGGGAATACAGGCGTGATAATATGTATGTATGTACATACAGCTGCGCCCGGGTTCCCGAATGGGGTGGGCAGAGCACACTAAACGTGACACAGACAAAACCATGACTATTTCACGCTTTGCAGATACTTCCACCATAAACTTTAGGTTTGAAAACACATGAAAGAGGCACCTTTAATAGTGGCAAGTTTCAAGCCGGTCGCACAAAGCATACCTACTTCCTTAGTCCCCTCTTACGACATCCAGAGAAGAAATGGACAGGTGTCAATCTAATCCGGCACCACACACGGACACATTAAAACACGCGACAGTAAAAACCAGTTCACGTAGAGTATAAAACGCAGGGTCACCGTCATCTTGCTTATAGATATTCCGAACCCATCCCTACTTCTTGCGGACCCTTTGGGTCGGTTTTTACGAACATCTGTCTTTGTTTCAAAGAAGATTTTAGAAGAAAATGGCTTTCTCTGACCCTTATAATGTGGCCTTCACACATTTACGATTTTACGACTCGAACTATCGCACCGAACGCGGTTCGTCCGGTTGAGAGCTGTGATGATATGGAATAGGGTAGATGCCTAAAAAGTATTTACCTAGTTCATCAAATAGATTACATTTTTTATTTTTTTTTATTTGCTAAACAAAAAGTTACGATACGATAACACAGCGCTTAAGAGGATAGGAGTCGCACCACTTCTCCATACAAACGTAGTCCCCTGTTTTCTCCCTGAATAATGACATTAGAGCAAAAAAAATAAATTTTTCTTTAAATTTGTATCTGTTGTGGCTATGCCCCTATGATTCGATTTTATCGATATTCTATTTTTTTTTATTTTTCTTATTTAAAATATCGATAAAAGCAAATCATAGGGGCATAGCCACAACAGATACAAATTTAATGAAATAAGAATTTTTGCTCTAATGTCATTATTCAGGGAGAAAACAGGGGACTACGTTTGTATGGAAAAGTGGTGCGACTCCTATCCTCTTAAGGACGTCGTATGGTACAAAGTTTACCTAGGCGGAATGTTTGATGAATAAATTATACCTACCTTTGTTGATGTTTAGTTATTTTTATTTGATAAATCAAAAATACGTATTTCATATTTTTCCGTACTCTAACTGACGGACTAATTAGAATTACATATTTTCACCCCAGTTGACATCCCTATAGACGTACAGAAAAACCTATCAAACGCAAAACTTCAAAAAAATCGTAGGTTACGAAATTCGAGGCCAAATTAATTGCGAAAAAACTGAATAACTCCGCAATCAAAGTTTAGCTAAAGTCGGCGGCGAAAGTTAGACGGCCTATAGCTGGCCGTACGACTTCCCAATATCTATTGATTTGCTTTGACAACGGTACCGGCTGGGTGAACACTCGGGCGTTTATACCGCCGTTATGATTTTCAACATTGTTTTACCAGATTTCTTAAGAAATTTGTCTACATACATACATACATACATACATAAATACATACATACATACATACATACATACATATATCACGTCTGTATTCCCTAATGGGGTAGGCAGAGCGGACAAAACGCTACATTGGAGAAAACCATGACCATTACACTTTTGGTGGCCACTTCAAGCATATGTCTTTTAGGATTTGAGTTGACATGTATAATAAGGACCGGTCGCTAGCCTATTGCCGTTTATTGATCAATTGGTTAGTCGACCGGTATCAGATCTGTTGATCGGTTAAAGCTGCCAGACCAGTCGATCAACATCAATCGACGTTGATCGATGCTGTCCATCGACGATCGATCGATCGGTTTAGTAACGTCCTAGGAAATCTAGTAAAAAACCGGCCAAATGCGAGGTGGACTCGCGCACAAAGGGTTCCGTACCAAAAATAGCAAAAAACACGTTTTTTCTATGGGAGCCCCCATTAATTACTATTATTTTGATTTTAGTATTTGTTGTTATAGCGGCAACAGAAATGCATCATCTGTGAAAATTTCAACTCTCTAGCTATCACGCTTCGTGAGATACAGCCTGGTGACAGACGGACAGACAGACAGCGAAGTCTCAGTAATAGGGTCCCGTTTTTACCCTTTGGGTACGGTACCCTAAAAATGTGTTAAGAATAATAATGGCAGTTCAACCGCCCGTATGTTCACTTAGCTATATTTAGACGGCTTTTTTGAAGAAAGTCAAAGGTTGTATATGGCAATCTGCGTGGGTGGACGTAGGACTTCGTGAATGTGACAGGAGAAATGTAAATTTTAACGACGGAATAACTGTCTCTGTGTGTGGGCTAAGCAGCTGTAAAACAGGTGGATCGATTTCGATGCGGATTTTCCATACGAAAGCCGTTTTCCTTGTGGTTCCAGCTAGATTTGATCTGTTTATTTGAAACAAGTTTGTAACCAGAAGTTGTAGGTTTTCATTCCTTTAGTTATTTATCTCAACTACTATTGGGCATATAGTATATTTGAAATAAGCATAAACCTTAAATTAAATACTTTTAAAAGACCTATCTTCTTACTAAAAACATTCCCCCAAACTATTAGCCTCCCTAGATGTGTCCGAATATATTTATTATACACACATAATTAAATTTTTCCTGCCTTTCCAAATTGGGACACATGAAACCTTACATCGACAAAACCATCGTTGAAGGAAAACATCGTGAGGAATCCTGCATACAGTGACGAAGGTATTAAACGCTGTGTGTGAACTTCCCAATCCCCACCGGGCTCACATGGTTTTTGTAGCCCTCGAGCCCTCCCATACTGAAAGGAGGCCTGTGTTTATTACTATTTATTACACGATAGAATCGATAGCATATACATGTTGTAACTACATACTTATGACCATTTCGTTGGAAGCGTTGAAGCAAAACTTTCTCCGTAAAACTAAGAGCAGCCATTCGTAGCTCCAGTCGTAGCACTGCTACGTGTCTACGCCGGCGCGCATTCGTAGCAGCTGCTACGCCTCACACGGGTCGCCGCGTTTATACGTAGTTGTACTTATTCGGCTAACGTAGGTAGAGTATCTATATTGTAAGTTCAAGATTGAGTATTAGGCTCTGCTCAGACGACAGACTATCCGCGACGGACTTTTAGTCTGTGAAAATAGAACCTATGGTTATATGCAGTAACGCACACGACGCGTAAAAAGTCCGGCGCACAATGCGTACGATCCACGCAGACTTTTTGTGCGCCGCAGACCCGATCGCACAAAAAGTCTGTCGTCTGCGCTGCGCCTTATTCTTCCGTGTAGTGTTATGTTTATAATAACACCTCTACATTTCTTCCGTGGATGTCGTAAGAAATGACTAAGGACATACTTTAAGGTATATTTTAGGCTAGCAACCTGTCACTATTATACCTGACACCTAAACCAAAAAAATAAGCTAGAAGGGGCCACAAAATATGAAGCTGCGTGTGTAACGTTTCGTGTACTCTGCCTATCCCATTTCGGAATGCGTGTGATGTGTGTGTGTTTGTTTTTTTACTTTAAAAGCAAACTCAATGGAATAATTTAATTACAAACCCATTACCTACTAAAAATCAATTTTGCTAAGTTAAATTCCTTTAACACATTCGCGACCAAGCCTAAAATCAAAACATCTGCGCGGAACCGAGTAGTCTATAGGTAGTACAAAATCATATACAAAATGAACCCGGCTGCCGGGTTCTCGGTATCTGGCGAATGTTTTGAAGAACCCGGGAGCCGGGTCTTTGGTTCTGAATGTGTTAAGTTGAAAATTTTTCGGATAACTCACGTTTAATAAATCGAGTTTCGAGAATAGAAAAGCGGAGGCGCGTAGTGCGCGTTTGGCAGCAGCAGCCGCCGCGGCTCCTAGATGAAGGGCTACGAATTAGCCCGAAACATGTCAAGCTAAACTTGATTAATTAAACGTGAGTTATCCGAAAAATTTTCAATGAGTCTCTCGGTAGCTTAAATGTTCAATGTAGATTCCCTTAATATCGTAATTGGCTTAACACTGAAGACACGTATTGTTTCAGACGTTTCCAAGTATTGTGTTTGAAGAACTTTGCAATGATTAATCAAAAAAAACTTTATAATATTTTGACACATTCAGAACCAAGGACCCGGCTCCCGGGTTCTTCATAACATTCGCGAGATACCGAGAACCCGGTAGCCGGGTTCATTTTGTACTAGCTATAGACTACTCGGTTCCGCGCAGATGTTTTGATTGTTTGGTCGTGAATGTGTTAAACATACGTAATTCTCACTCATATATGTATATCACTTAGTGAGACTTACGTACAACATATAATGACGCCTATGTTCCCAAATGAGGCATGCAGAGCATACAAAACGTGACATGGACAAAGCTATAACTATTTCACGTTTTTCTTTTAAAAACAGTCAGAGGTATAATAGTGACAGGTTGCTAGCCTGTCGGCTAAGGCATACCTAACCTATTTCCTTAGTCGCCTTTTACGATATCCGCGTAAGAAATGGAGAGGTGTTCTTCGGAATATAGTTAGCGGAACTTGATCACTTTAGTTTTGTTTTTTAATTAAATACCTCGACGTTTCACGACGTAACCTCGATAATGGTCATGAGCAGACCACGGTCGCTGTAACGCGGCCAAAACGTCGAGGTAATTGAAACTGTTTACAAAAGGAACGTGACTAAAGCGTGTCACACACTAAGCAGATACGGTAAGATATCTGTTTCTGAACAGATATCTGTCAATATCGCTCCCTATACAATTCAATGGGCTAACACACACAGCGCGGATTTACCGTCAAGTATGTGTTGGCACCGACATATGAAAAGATGACATTTATACGCAGATAAAATATTCTCGTATATGCGTAGTCTGTGACGAGCTGAATTCAACACAATTTTACACTAAGGACGTGTACACATCTGACGGATAAATGCGTCGAGCGTAATAAATTCAGTTACTAAAGTCACTAACGTATCATCGGCTGCGTGTGGACGGTTGACTATTTTTCTATACGTTTATTTGTTTTCGCGTTACGCGACTGATAATAATGCGACGCATTATCCATCAGGTATATAAGCGTCTAAGATATACAGGGAGTGGGAAGGGAATTATAACATATAATAAATAAACCAGACTGCTCAGGAGTAACTATCTTTATTTTCAAAAAAACCACCAATTAATACATTTCAAAACATTAAGTATTATGGATAAGTTAGTTTACTTGTATACCTAGTGGGGACAGTCGCGGTCTGACCCAAGATCGAACCTGCGTCCTCACACTGTCTCCCATCATTATTGTCTTTTATTATTGTCCATACTTCAGCAAGACCGCTACTAATCAGAGAGTAACATCTATTTTAATCGCTAATTTATTTGATATTCAGTAAATACAGAGTTTAAGATGAATGCCGTTTGGACATGTTATAAGAGACAAATCATTTCTAAAACTGTAAAACAGGCATTTCACACTGGCAAGAATTTCAAACTGCAAATCCGATTTAAAGTTGCCAGTATTTCAATTCAGGATACCTTACATTTATTAACAGCTTACGCAATAATCAGCGATATACTCGTTCATATTAATATTGATATTCAGAATACTGATATGATTATTTTATATGTCTTTTACTTTTTGATATTTATCGCAACAGATTGTAAAGGTGTGACGCCACTCACTCTGGGTAGACGTTCCGCCATTTTGAAACGAACCAGTTTGACACTTGGGTCCGGAGTGACGCCGCACGCGCCCTCGCGGGCTGCGAATCCTCTAAACTTACCGAAATGTCCAAGATACAATTTAAACACCTATTTAAATTGCAATATGCATTCAATAAACACTACTCATTTGTATTATACGCTAACTACCTACCTATCCATGAGTTTCAAAAGACAATAAAATAATTTGTAAAACTCTACAGAATATTGTTAAAAAATTATAGTATATAAATAATGTTTCGCTAGTTGTAACATATAGGATAGCCGAGCGGAGCCGAGCCGAGCCGGGCGCGGCCGAGCGCCCCCGAGCTCGCCCTAGCCTTCCGCTATAAATAGAAGATTAATGAATTCATTGACTCGCTTAAAGCCATACATGTGTAATATATTTTAAAGCCAAATTTCATAGTCTGTGAGGTTAATCGACGTATCGCGTCAATACTTATCAAGTCGATAGATATAATAATAAATATAGTACACAAATAGGTAACAACTTCCCTAGATTACAGCCTCGATCAGTGCGACAAACGAACCGGATACCAAGTAGACGTCTGAGCGTTCAGATTCTGATTCAAGTCGTTTAGTGTTGTGGGTGGCGGTCGGAGTTCCTTGGCGGTCACCGCTCCGAGGAACGTAAGGACGAGTGCCCACTACACCTATACACAGATACTAAACAAGCCGCGCACGACGCGCCAATAGCTAATTTACAATATACTATTACGATAAACAAGAAACATTTAAATGTAGTTAAAGCATTTGTGTCGGACTCCGGAGGGCGGGTCGCCGCCGCACGAGCCGACATAGCCGTCTTGAAGGCTTTTGGAATATATATTACACGATAACGATACTCTTAGCCGCTAATCACAACAAGGATAAATTATACTGGCGTCGGACTACCGTCGGAACTAATTATAGTACGGATTAACTCGGTTATTTCGTGAGATATTCGGATCGCTTCGGATTCGAATTGAACAATTGGCACGGGGAAACACAATTTACAATTTACTCTTATTCACGGGTTAGATACGAATAGAGTTCAAATTCGGAATATTTAGCTGCTGGAGTACTATTTTATTAATAACGAGAAACGGCAATCGGCAGCCAGCCGGTCGCGTCAACTAATATAAAATTATATTTACACAAACAGTTTGCACATTGAACTTCTAATCCGATAACTTAGCATTACATATTGTCATGTTATACCTTAACTTAGTAGCGTGAAGATAAATCCGAGAGGGTTCCGTGGTAGAGGTCGTCGGGCTCGGACAGAACCTCGTTATCGAAAGTCGAGCGCCATTACACTTTCAGCGCACTAGGCGCCGCCTAAACCCTTACACAATCAGCTCTATTATACTTAAACACTAAACACCAATTGTAAAACATACTGTAGATTTATTGTCAGAATTCCTCATGTATTATTGTCAAATTCGTAAAATTTTATAGGGAATTGACGGGATTAAAGTATCATCTTCACAATTGCACGATTTGTATACGATGTGCACGTTATTGTCTCGTGGAAGTCCTGTATACGACAAGATACCGCCTATCGCGGCTAATTTAAATTCCAAGACCCTTAAACCTATCGAAAAATACGTGATTATTCAAAAAGGGTATATTAAAAATGGGAAGATTGCGCATCTACATCGCAACGGTTTATAAATATAAAAATATCGCGGGTAGGCTAGAAGGTGGCCGAAGCGGAAGCGTCACAGCGTGGCTCCTGATATGAGTTAGGTTAAAGCCCGTGAGTTGTTGCTGGGAGGCCCCGGGGTGTTCTAGGTTGTTCTAGAAGTCGGGGGGAGTTCAGAAAGCGTAGGGCAGCAGCTCTGGGGCGGCGTAGTCCAGGTAGGGGTGGTAGAAGGTACGGCGCGCCGGTGGTAGCATCACGTCGGAGTAGCGCGAGAACTGCGACACTTGGCGGCTGCCTCCTTGCGGCTTCCTGCGGACAACATGCGAGTCAGATTAGAGGCTAAAGTGACAGTTGACTATAAAGCTATTTAGTCCGTCAGATAGATTATGGTTTTGCCTGGGTCATGTCTCGTGTGCTCTGCCTACCTGCTCTTTGAAAAACAAAAAAATACGTGTCTAAAATTTTTCAATAATCTAACTAACGGGCTAATTAGAATCATAAGTTCTTAAAGGTCAGTTAACTAAAGCTGGCACGTTCACAGTACTCACACTTGTGCAATTTCGCTAAACAGTATGTTTAAAATTAATAATTTTAATCAAATCGGGCAGACTTTTCATGATACGTAAGCAGTGCAAAGTCACGCCGCGTGCTAATGCACAGATACTACTCAAACCCAATGCGTACGGCTGTTTTACTGCATAACATACACACTAAAACTAAAATGGAGATGGGCTGGACATATCGCGAGATGTACGGACCAGAGATGGACTGCGAGAGTAACATCGTGGAGTGGCCCAACAGGAAAGAGAAACCGTGGGAGACCTTTAACAAGATGGGAAGATGACATCAGACGGACAGCCGGTCCAAACTGGAGAGACGTAGCACAAGATAGAGAGATATGGGCGTCTTTGGAGGAGGCCTTTACCCAATCAGGGGTTCTTGCCGACTAAAATTAATACTAAAACACTAACAAACTAACTATATACCTACATTTACAATAACTACTAACTACCTAACTAATAAATTACATACACTTATAACAATTCAGTTTTCTATAGTGTACTCCTGTACTCTTTCAAAAAATGTATGTAAACTCTGTAATAAGCAAGAAATAAAGGGCTTTTTTATTTATTTTTATTTTATTTATTTAGTTAACTGACCTAGTACTCATGCCTATTATACTTGTAAACTACGTCGGGCATAAGGCTGTGACAGTTGTCTACCGGGTTCTTTACAATTTCGCCACTGCATCAAACTCTGGAGTCTAACTCTTTGATTATCGCGTCAAGATCTGGGTAAAATTGAAAACGAAAACCATCTAAATGAATCATTAATAATTAGAGTGGAGAGATAAAATGGAACATCCATCACTATCACGATTAGATTTCATCAGTAATACCATTGCAAATATAACCTAAAATGTCGTCTCACTTAACTTGGAACGATTCTGACGTTTATTCGACGAGGCACTTAAATCTTCAATTACTTGGCTCGGGCCACGAGAGGGTATCAATTACTAAATTAATAAGGCCAACTTCCTAATCAGGCTGAATTTCAGTCAAATTATTACTGCCTTTATAGTGGCGATAGCATCGACGAGGGTCGACGCAATCTTCTCTGACACCTCGGAATAAGGTGGAGGTTTTTAACCATAGACTTATATCGAAATAGATACCGCGAGTTCCTGCATTTGTATGAAAACAGAGTGTGCCAGTTTTTCTCTACCTACTGTAACGCCACATGAGCGCTTGTGATGGGAATTAAGAGTCTGAGTGAAACCCATTCAAAGTTGACGCCGCCTTATTCAAGTTGTCCTGTCTCTAGACACTTAAACCTAATCTAAGTGATAAAAAACTAAATGAAAACGCGTCAAAGGAAGAGCATTGCTCTCCCTTTTGGCTCTCTTTTGCCATGCGAAGTACATATGCTTGAGTCATCTATTTCGATATAAGTCTGTGTTTTTGACAGTGTGATTGAGTCGTTCCCTCGTTTCGTTGGTTTAGGAATATTTGGGGCTGAGGAAATTTTGTTCGTTTTTTGGGCATTAGTTGATGTCGAATTTATCGTTTTAATTTTTTTAACTGTAGTGTGTGGGTTACTACTTTGTCGTTTCCACTTATGTATTTTTGACGGGTTTGCATCGAATCTATTGAATGGGAAAACAACAAATAATGTAGGTACAAAAGATACTGACAAAATGATTTCATTGGTAAAAATCAGCCAAGTGTAAGTCGGGCTCAGGCAAGACAATAATCATGCAAACATTTTATTAAACTTATTGTCAACGATAACCGATACCTACATCGACAAGAACTGCCAAATAAGTTTCTAATCGCAAAAGCATTTTTTTAATGCAAATCCATACAAATTTCGGATATTTTTTCCTTTACTTTTGCTCGACATGGCATGGGATTTCATGACCATGAAATGTGGACCCCAATTTGATTTCAGACTCGAGTATTTTTCCTTAAGGGTGAAGCCAAACGTGCGTAATTTTGTGAATTGTTAGTCGCGTATTTTCAGTCACTTATTTTACGTTCAACTGAATTTACAACTCATTAGCGACTGCAGTGCGCTTTCGCGTTCACCTTGCGTCTTCCTCTGACACATGCCCATGCAACCACCAACAACAGCGCATGCCGCCAGCGCGTCTTCATTGAGGACGGATCTAGTTTCAGCGCATGCTGTGGTTGCACGGGTATGCGTCAGAGGAAGACGCAAGGTGAACGTGAAAGCGCACTGTTGTGGACTTGCTGTTTTGCGTCGTCATGTGGCATCGACTGCATTTTTAACCGACTTTAAAAAGAGGAGGTTCTCAATTCGACCTAATTTTTTTTTTTATTTTTTTTTGTGTGTATGTTACTCGATAGCTCGGAGACCTGTGGACCGATTTTCAAAATTTTTTTTTTTAATCGATAGGGTATAAATCGAAATGGGTCCCATTGGCACGACACCAGGATCTGATGATGGAATCTTGGAGAAATCGAGGGAACTCTTCAAATTTTATATGGAGATGTACGGCGTTTTCGGTAATTTGTTGATGAAGTCAAGATTTTACATTCAGGAAACAGAATCTTTTCAAAATATTGCTAATTTGAAGTCGGTTTTTTTTTGTTTAAAATTATTACGAAACCGAATGCAGCAGAGTTTTGTGGCCGAAATTCTGCTGCTCACGAACCACAAAATTTGCACGTTTGGCCTCACCCTGTAAGTTTTTTTTGAACCTGCAACTTACTTGTTGTGTCTAGTGCTAGGGTCGTCTCCGTACTCCGCCTGAAGGTTCTGAAGTCCACGGGGTTCCTGCTCACCGTAGTTCCAATACGTATAGTCATCCCTGGAACAAGACGGCGAGTTATAGTGATAGGAAACAACATACTATTACGTGTATTATTATGTGTACGGTGTTGTATCTATGTATTATGGGCTTAGGCGTATAACCCCCCCCCCCCCCC
>BHDV01072408.1:107959-135929 GCA_005406045.1 Adoxophyes honmai | reverse complement strand
ATGGTGTGCTGAAATTGAGGACAGAGATCAACTAGGCTTTTTTTAGGAAATAGTCGTGATACTGTCCATGTAGCGTTTCTTTTGCTCTGCCTACCCCATTTGGGAATACGTAGTACAGTATGTAGAGACAGAATGTTAACCTGTTGCCTAAAATGTGCCTGCCTCACACCTAGATGCGACGCGACACGACGCTGCGCGCAAATTTTTAATAGGGCGACTCAAAATGTACTTTTTTTACTACACGAAAAGGTACACATTTCAGGAAACAGGTAGAAGTAGGAAGAGTAGGTACGTTGTGCCACGCAGCGTTGCGCCTCAAAATGCCTCGCGCGTTTCGGTATTTCGGTGTGAGTTGCTCCTTAACCTATATTCTTAGTAGCTTTACTGTTTTTCTAAACGGCAGACCAAAATAATCGTCAATTAATCTTCTTCCACTTCACTTGCCAACACTAAATTAGACACATATCATTTCCAGACGCTGTCACAGCGACTCGAACAGACAAAAAGCCTCTAGACTGCAACAGCAAGCCGGAACCGAAGCCGGAGCCGAAAGCCGAGAAGCGGGACAAGCCAGAACGGAAGGCCGAGCCGAGGCCCGAACGCAAAGCCGAGCCGAAGGAGGCTAAGCCCGAACGGTCGCCGACGCCCGAGAGGGACAGCGACGTCGAGGTCAAGACGGAGAAGTTTAATGTCAATGGTGAGTGGTCTAGGTTAGAGGTTTCCAAAGTGGTGCAGGTGTCCATAGGAGACTCGACAAGGGTCCACGTTGGTGCTGGTAAATCAACGGCAAGCCGGAACCGAAGCGCGACAAGCCGGAACGCAAAGCCGAGCCGAGGCCCGAGAGGGACCGCGATGTCGAGGTCAAGACGGAGAAGTTTAATGTCAATGGTGAGCGATGGACTATGGTTCATTCACGGAAACAAGTTAATGGGGAAAACAAAAAATATCGAGTTCAAACTTAGCTTCCTATTTTTTATCAAAATAGTTTTGACAGATTTAAAAAAAAAAATCGCGACCCCCTAGTAACCGGTATTTTGATTTAGGATTACAAAATGTATAAATGGAACAACATACAGATCATATTTATTCTAATTTATTCACTCAACTTTGAATATCCATATCCACGCGACCCCCTTGCAGGGGCTTGACGACCCCCCAGGGGGTCGCGACCCACAGATTGAAAAACACTGTTAAATTATTATTTGTTAAATGGACTTCCACCAATGAATAATGTTAAATAATGAGTCACTTAGGGGTCGTGCAAAAATAATTAAAAAATCACTGAATGAGAAGTACATATGTATATTTAACATAATTTTTGGTATTTTTTATGACTAATATAAAATTGTAAACTTGAAAGGCCTAAAATTTTTACTTTCAATTCTAACTAAAAATTCAAATTCGCGTCTATTTTAGTAGCCAGATGTGAGCACGTTTTTCGAGATTGTCATTGTCCATATGTCATAGACTATCTTTGTCATTTGTATGGGATTACGTGACAGAGAGAGCGTTATGTTAACTTGTTTCCATAAATGAAGTACATATAGGTGCTTTAAGACAAGGCGAGGCGAGAATTTATGTGACATTCGAAATAAAAATATCGAAGATGATAGTTGAGATTTGTGTGACACTGACAATGAGTATTTTTACCAAAGATGTGCAAAATGAGAGTCGAAATTTATCTGAGACTTTGTGTTTTTCCTCAACATACGCGAGACGTACCTAAATATGAAAGACGAATAAGAACGGCTAGTTTTTTTTTTCATATTGAATACTAAGTTTAAATATTTAAGAAAAATGAAAATAGGCTTGGTTTCGCAAACAAAACAAGATTAAGTGGCACTTGTAAATTAGAACGATAAGCCGATAAAATGTTCCCAGTCATAGTTTTGCACTACAATATTATTATTGTGTTACGTATCAATGATTATTCATTATCGGTAGTTATTTTGATTGATAAAATCGTTAAAATTATAATTACACGCATACATTTGTGATATGAATATGACATCATTTTAATACTTTTAAATAATAATAAATATTATTGGTGTCGGAAAACATAAAACTACCGTGAGAATCACATATGGTAAAATAAAACTGATACACGTACATCTTATATCAAGTTACGACATGTTTCGGGCTAATTCGTGACCCATCATCGGGACGCGACGTTTGACAGTGACACATACCAATGTATGTAACTTGGTCGTGTTATACTAATCCAATAGCTGACATCTAATCGGTCACATCGGTCATTGACTACATGTCTAAATTGCGAACAGTGGCAAGTGGCTCAATAATCCCGGTTCATGACTGTACAAAGTACATGTGATGGCGAAAGTGGGAATACTTCTCAGCTGTGTCTAAGCCGCTGTGGCACGTTTGTATCTTTTAATGGGTCCCGAATTGGCCTAAAACATGTGCTAATCTCGCTATTCATACTTGTTTTTTTTTTATATATTTAAAACCAATAATGAATTGCCGACAGGAGGCCCGCCGCCACTGATAAAGCTGCCCACCAAAGAGAAACCCAGCTCGCCGCTCAAGAGGGAACAATCCGACACGTAAGTCTTATTGTACACTAGCTGTGCCCGCGACTCCGTCCGCATGAAATAGAGACCAATTTTCCCAGTCTTTTTTTTCACATTTTCCAATGTTTCTTCGCTTCCATTAGTCGCAGCATGTTTGCTTTATGTGCTGAAGGTCACCTTACTTGACGGGGTGTACGTACATACATACTTATTTTATAATTTATAATACATATTTGCATATTGTTTTGTTACAGAGACAGCCCAAGTCCGAAGCGGCAACGGATGGCAAGCGTTAATGAAAATTCCGATGACGAGTAAGTAACTTTTTACTCCCAAATCATTATATAATAAATACAACATTAATTAATAATTTTAAACAAAAAAAAACCGACTTCAAATTAGCTATATCCTGAAAGGAAACTTCTGTTTATGTACATATTTACTAAAGATCAAGTAGGTATACGTAGCTCTCAGCAGATTCAAGGCTTCAGAAGGAATAGCTCTATCTGATTTAGAACCCTCTAAACTGTTAAGTAAACCCCACGATGAACGATCATTAGCCGAAATGCAACACTTGAGAAGCAGCAGGCTTGGCTAATTACTGAAACTATAATTTCCAGTCTGGAGGTGCATTCAGTATTGAAAAAATATCCTTTAACTCCTAAAAATTAAGGAGTTGACCTTTCATCATCACCTCAATCATTTTTTTTACTGCCAAGCGAAAATACTGGTGTAGCTTTGAAAAATGTACTAAAAACACTACCTGTGCCTATAAAATTTGAGGGTTGCCTTCGATTTCCCTCATATTCCATCATCAGGTCAAGATATGCTGACAATCTAACTACCTGGAAACTATACCCTTTCAGACAAAAAAAGAATTTTCCAAATCGGTCCAGGCGTCTTCGAGTAATCAGCGAATACACATAAAAATACTCTCCATTTCTTCCGTGGATGTCGCAAAAGGCGACTAAGGACATAGGTTAAAGTAAATTTTAGGCGACAGGCTATGAGGCTAGCAACCCGTCGTCACTATTATACCTGCTAACTCAAAACTTACAAAAATGTGCTAGAAGTGGCCACGAAGCGTGACATAGACATAGTTTTGTCTATGTAGCGTTTTGTGCGCTCTGCCTACCCCATTTAAGAATACATGCGTGATTGTATGTAGGTATGTAAGTATGTACAAATGTAAGTTCGGACTAAAATTCCCGAATGCCCATACGTTTTTTTTTTATTTTAAGGATAATTCAAAAACTACTAGTTAGATTTTGATGAAATTAAAATGGGACCAATGGGAAGCCATTTGCTATCGAACACAAAAAGAACCATCGAAATCGGTCCACCCGTTTAGAAGTTCTGAGGTAACATACATAAAAAAAAAAATAAAAAAAATAAAAATAAAAAAATACAGACGAATTGAATACCTCCTTTTTTGAAGTCGGTTAAAAATTAAAAACACCCCCGACGAGCCCCAACCCAATGGGTTTGCTGAACGTGTAAAATTACATAATTATTAATAATATTAATATACATCATTCATTATGTATCACATTTGATTCACGTTTCATTAGAAAAAAACTGTGTCTTTTAGTATTTATTAATGACTAGCTTTCCGCCCGCGGCTTTTCCCGCGTGCAATTCGGTTGTTTAACGCTTAAAATGTAAAAAAGTATTTATAGTGACAAAACTACAATAGTTGGACATATGTTACCGTTGACTTTTTTGTGGATATTGATACGGTTTTCAATATTGTGGAACATTATTTTGTTCTATCGCTAACAGTTTGGGCAGCACATTCGCCGTAGAAATCTTTTAAGCTGATTTTTTTACACCCTTGGTTACATTATTAACGATTACCAAGGATCTCTATTTTTTTTCAAAATGAAACGTAACCTATGTCAATTCGGAAGAATGTAGCATTCTAATAGTGAAAAATTTTTTTTTCAATCGGCCCAGTACTTTTTGAGTATATTCACTTCAAACATACAAAAATACAAACAAACAAACAAATCTTTCCTCTTTATAATATTACTATAGATATTAATATTATTGTGTTGGTGCAGGGACCACGATTCAGAATGGCAGCATGGAAACATGGTGAGCATACATTATTATTAGTCACTAGACTATAAGGCCACTTGTAGTAACTTAAACACGTCTCACGTGGTGTTATTATAAAACTCGGTACGACTCCTTTCATGAAATGATACACTTGTTTTAAATAAACACTCGATGAATTAGGATTGAGTTAATTATAATTGTGCGAATGCAGCTTTCCGGTGAAAGAAAATATCGTGAGGAACATTCACAACTGCGAAGCTATCCAATGTTGTATGTAAAGTTCCGAATCCGCATTGCATCTGCGAGGAAAATATAGCCCAAGGCTTGTCACACTGAGAGAAGTATGGCGATGATGCTGATGAAGTATAATATGTCACCAAAGCTCCAAACGTACTGACAGCGGAAGCGGGGCGGTGTGTCATTGTGGTTGTAATATTGAAAATTATGTAAAACGCACCAAGCACTGGCCGGAAAAAAAAGCGTTTTGTTCATACCATCGCGCCCCCGCGCCGCCAGCGCTGTCAGTGCCATTGGATTTCAAATATGGTAGCGGTTTCATGGATGAGTTTCGCCGAGTTTTATAATAACACCACAAGTGTGTTGACAGGGCTCGAGTTTCTCTGTTAACCATGTAAACGCCGGTCGAGGAGCTCAGCGAAATTTTAGCGTTGTCCCGTTGCTATCTACCTCTATCTCCATGTGCAATAATGTTGCCCTCACGCTCTCACAGTGCGACGCACGTGTTCAATATTACAGTGCGCGTGCGACAGAGATAGATAGCAGCGGGTCAACGCTTGAGTCTCGCAGTGCTGCATTTATTAAGGGTGTCTCAAACACAATAGCTGTTTGTTGGAGTGAGCTTCGCCAAATTTTATACTCGTAATAACACCACACGTGTTTCGATTTGGGTCTAGTTTCTCTATTTAGATGTAGTAGTGTTCCTGACATATGTGTGTGTCCCCAGGACATAACGGCGGAACGAGTGGTCGGCTGGGGCGCCGGGTCGGCCGGGTCGTGGGAGCGCGACGCCTCCGACGACGACTGGGACGGCGCGCCGGCCGACATCGGCTCCTTCCTGCACACGCGGCTGCGGGTCGACGGGGACAACAGTGCCGGTGAGTGGTGTAGCGAGTGGTCGGTGTCTATCTGACAGACTACATACATTTTTAGTCATCTACCCAATTCAGCGTGCGCTTCAGATTAAGGGCGCGTTCCACCTGGGGCCCACAACGCCCTCGCCCACGACCGCAGAATCTACCATTCCACTTGGGAAAAAAGGAAAAAACGCCGCGGGCGTTGTGGGCGAGTGTTTCAAGTGGAACGCAAAACTTGAGCGCCGTGGGCTTCCAATATGGCGGCATAGAGAAAACGTGCAGGTTTGTGGGTTGTTAGTAAATATTTCGCATGGATTGGAGCAAAATTTAATTAATTAGGGTTTCCTGTTAATTTATGGTAGCATTTTTCGCAAAACGAATGAGATTCGGTAAATCATCAAAATCTGATGACATGTGTCACGTGACAGGTGACGTTTAAGTGAAAGCCCACTCCGACCCACCTACATTTTGCGGGCGAAGTGGGCGCGACGTGGTCGCGAGCAATGATGTGTCATCTGTGACGTCGATCGATTCGCCCACAACGACCACGGGCGCCAAGGGGAACGCTGAAGAGGGCGATACAATCGTTGTGGGCTCCATGTGGAACGCGCCCTAAAAATGCGCTTATGTGTTATTATTTAATAGGACCTCAAGAGACTGGTATATATTTAAGTTATGAAAATAACTGTTTCGTTTCCAGACGAGGAGTCGAATGATGGCGCGCCGGCGTCCACCTCCTCATCGATCGGCACCAGCATGATAGATCTGCCTAAGAACTACAACCAGTCCAAACGTGAGCTCGTTTTTACTGACAAATTTACTGACAAATATTATCTATACTTCATTCACGGAAACAAGTTAATATAGCGCTCTCTATGTCACGTAATCCCATACAAATGACAAAGACAAAAAGTCTATGACATTTGACAATGTCGAAATACGAGTTCACAGTATGGTTTCTACATAGGTATTATTTTTATTTAATTTTGACATATTTTATAGTGACATAGAATTTTTTATTTTTTATTTTATTTCAAAATATTTGACGAATTCAATTTAAAATCACTTGACATTATATTGTGTATTGTTATGTTGTATTTTATATTGAATGAATAAATAATCTAATCTAATCTAATCTAATCTAATCACCTGGCTACTAAAGTAGACGTGAATTTAAATTTTTAGTTGGAATTGGAAGTAAAAATTTCAGGGTTTTTCAAGTTTACAATTTTATATTCGTCATAATAAATTGCAAAAACGATGTTAAATAGTCTTTTCATTAAAAGTGTCACATCTCAAATCACATAATAATTTAATTAATTATTTATTTATATATTTTTGCACGACCCCTAAGTGGCACATTATTTAACTTAATTCATCGATGGAAGTGCGTTTAAAAAATAATAATTAAACACTTAAAATTGTACGAAAATTTTATTTTGAAGTTACAATCTGTCAAAAGTTTTTTGATAAAATAAAGGTAGCTAAGTTTGAATTCTGCTTTTTTTGATTTCCTCATTAACTTGTTTCCGTGAATGAACCATAGTTTTTTTATTTAGCATTAAAGTTTTCCGAAGAGGTTAGAATGTAATGTGCTATGGGAAATGATCCCTTCTATCCGTCAAATTACTTTGGCACACGATGCGCTAAACACCGTATGATAGTAGCTATTGTGTTGCAGACATAGTGACGGAGACAGCGTGCCCCAAAGCGGCGGGTCCCGCGGACCCTCGCTTCACGGACGTGGTCAAGCTGAACGAGTACCTGCGCCACGGCCGCCGGCCGCAGTTCTGGGAGGAGAACTACGTCAAGCGGGTGAGGACACACACAGAGAGACACACACACACGCACACAAACACACGCATGAGAGAGACTTGATCTACGTGCAAATGTCTTTCAAAAATTTACGACATCGTACAATATCCTCATTGTCCTCAGCGAAACAACTTCCAACTTTCTTTAACTTCAGTCCCCAGGCATAACATCTACCTGGAGAGAGAACTCTCTATTGGAGTCTATTCTAGAACTTCTAAATATACAATATACAAGCTCACGCAAGCCAAGCCAAACGCCCTCTTTACACGCTTGTGATTGTCGGGGCTTGCCAAGGCTTGGCAAGCGTGCAAACGTACCATAAATACATACATACATCCTTCCTACAGATGATGGGATCCAGCCTAGGACCTTATCTCTTATACAATCATATAATCAGCATTTACTAGAGCAGCCATATTCAAAGTGTGTTCCGCGGAACCTCAGCATTCCGCAAGAATAAAAAAAAAAACACCTGCACTCCCTGATCGAAAGTTTTGACGCGGCGTATACCTACAGGGACGGATGGATAATGAATACACTTTTTAAAACTGTTGTATTTTTTTAGGGTTCTGTCGAGTATTTCGCTTTCCAAAAGGGTTTCATCACCAAATAAGTTTGTAAACTGTTGTACTAGACGCTTATCCTTCTTTTGGCAGGTGATGGAGGCGGTACGGGTCAAAGAATTAGAGATGAAGCAGGCGGCCGAGATACTCGGCGTGAGCTACGGCACGCTGTACGGCCGCTATCGTGATGTGTACGGCTGCATCAACCGGCCTTACAGGTAAGTGCTATACATATACAACCGTAGTGTTTTGCCATCGCCGCTACCGGGAATACCCTGAAAACGGATGACGGTGCCTCACAGACTTTTATCGCAATAAATGACTCAAGTGTATGTACTTCGCATGCCAAAAGGGAGCCAAAAGAGAGAGCAATGCTCTTCCTTTGACGCGATTTCATTTAGTTTTGTACCACTTAGATTAGGTTACTTAGAAACAGGACAACTTAAACAAGGCGGGGTCACATTTGAATCGGTTTCACTCGGACTGTCAATTCCCATCACTAAAGCGCTCATGATCATCATTGCCAAGAAGATTGCGCCGCAAGAAACTTGGCAGTAAGTCATTCTTTCAACAATGCGATCGCTTACTATACAACTCTTTTGCCATGACATGTTAATGTCATTGACTCTAACCTTTTATCGCAGGACGGCGCGCGACTTCTGGCAGGGCAAGGGTCCCGCGGAGGTGCTGGAGCGGCTGCAGCGCGGCGAGCTGTCGCTGGACGCGGGTGCTACGGCGCTAGGAGTCTCCACTAGCAACCTGGCCGCTTACATGGCCGACTTGGTGCCTGTTGAACGAGGTAGGATCCTACACGTCTCCCTACCAGTCTCTAGTAGTCGCCGCCAGCCTCCAACAGTTTAACAGTCTCAAACAGTCCCAGCCAGTCTTAACCAATCTCCAGCAATCCCCAACCAGTCTCAGTCAGTCTGCACTAGTCCCTACTAGTAACCAACGGTCTCGAGCAGGTCTTTGGTAGCAGCAGCCGTAGGGGCTACGAATTAGCCCGAAATATGTCGAGCTAAACTCGATTAAAAACGCGAGTTATCCGTAAATTATTCAACATGAAATCGTTATCGTTTCATGACAGTTTTGATCATTAAGCACTCTGTTCATATTTGTGTCGCTTTTGCGCAGAGTTCGAGCCGATCCCGATCGAGATCGACCCGTCGCTGACGCTGAAATCATACACCAACCTCGTGAAGAGCATGCGCAAGCCCGCCGCGCCCGCGCCTGCCGACGCCAAGGTAACACAACACAATATAAATATAATTTTAAACAAAAAAAAACCGACTTCAAATTAGCAATATTTTAAAAGTATTCTGTTTACTGAATGTAAAATCTTGACTTCATCAACAAATTACCGAAAACGCCGTACATCTCCATATAAAATTTGAAGAGTTCCCTCGATTTCTCCAAGATTCCATCATCAGATCCTGGTTGCCTGCCAATGGGACCAATTTCGAGTTATACCCTTTCGATTAAAAAAAAAAATTTGAAAATCGGTCCACGGGTTTTCGAGACATCGAGTACAAACATAAACACAAAAAAACAAAAATTAGGTCGAATTGAGAACCTCCTCCTGTTTGAAGTCAACACACAACACATATACATACATACGTACAATCACGCCTGTATTCCCAAACGGGGTAGGCAGAGCACACAAAACGCTACACAGACAAAACGATGACCATTTCACGTTTTGTGCCCACTTCTAGCATATTATTTTTAAGGGTTTCAGGTGGCAGGTACAATAGTGACTGGTTGCTAGCCTGTCGCCTGAAGTATACCTTAACCTATGTCATTAGTCGCCCCTCACGACATCCACGGAAGAAATGGAGAGGTGTTATTCTAAACTCGACACCACACGGGTTCAATACAATACACTACAACACAATACAACACAACACAAATCCCACTGCTGCTGTTAAGGCACAACTAGGGAATGCGATCTCGTGTAATGTTTCGGGATACCGAAGCGTTATGTGTCAAGATCCCAATCACTGACTTATATTGAAATAGATGACTGAAGTGTATGTATGTACTTCGCGTGCCAAAAAGGAGAGCAATTTTATTTAGTTTTCTACCACTTAGATTACGTTTAACTGCTTAGAGATAGGACAACTTGAATAAGGCGGCGACACCTTTGAATCGGTTTCACTCGGACTGTCAATAGCGCTCATGTGACATTACAGTTAATAGAGAAAAGTGGCTCGCTTGGTTTTCATACAAATGCTGGAACTCGCGGTATCTATTTCGATGTAAGTCTGTGACCAACACCGATATCTTGTGTTTACAGCAGCCGAAGAAGATTCTTGTTGGAAGCATCACCGATGAGGAGACCATACCGGCCACCGTCATCGCCACGAGTGACGCGGGCAAGGCTTCCACGACCAGTGAGTATAAGTGCTAATAAAAATAACCTGTAATGGCTACTTTTGTATTTTGACGATTTTTAAAATATACATTCGATCTATATTTAACTCGTTGACCTTAAAAAATGTTGTAATTTTTTTTATCTGCGTATAAATGCCATTTTTCCATATATCGGGATCAACATATACGGTAAAATATAAATCATCTGCGCTGTGTTTGTTAGCTTATTGAATTGTATAAGGAGCGATATTGACAGATATCTGTTCAGATATATGTTCTGAGTCAATGAACTATTTTATGTCCCTGATTGCCATAGTGACGTCTCCTGAGTCACAGAGTAAAATTGTGACTTTTTAAGATATAATCCGCTGTAAATTAAGTTTTTTTTTACAGTTATAAGCATTTCTTTTTGGCTCATCTCCTGAGCATAAAACGGGACCTTAATTACAACTTTTTTTCTAAGCAACTCTATCACAGTTGTCTCTTGACTTACGGGACAGAAAAACAACACAAAATAGTTGATTGGCCCAAATATGACCGTATGTAAAAACGTGTGAGAATCACAAAAGTTTAAAACTTCTAGCATATCTCTAGGTTTCAAGTTAGTAGGTGTTGAACAGGAACAGGATGCTCGTCGACGGCCGCCACACGTATTAATAAATGAGTTCTGTCGAGTTTCATAATATCACCATCCTCACAAATTAACAGCTGACATGTTTTTTCCAGCACCAGGCGGCGGCAAATGGCCGTCAATCCGCGTCGCGTCACTAGAGGCGCTCCGACAGTCTCCCCCTGCGGCCCCGGCCCCCGCGTCGCCATCTTTGCTGATGCGCACGCGGCCCGACCTCACGATCGTGGCGGCCCGCCGGCCCGGCGCGCAGGACACGTGATCGCCGCGCTAGCGCAAGGTATTATAAAAAAAACCGGCCAAGTGCGAGTGGGACTCGCGCACGATGTGTTCCGTAACAAAAACAGCAAAAAAAAAACGTTTTTCCTATGAGCTCCCTTAATTGTTATTATTATTTTGATTTTGGTATTTGTTGTTATAGCGGCAACAGAAATACATCAGCTTTGAAAATTTC
Source organism: Adoxophyes honmai (assembly GCA_005406045.1). Taxonomy (NCBI): domain Eukaryota; kingdom Metazoa; phylum Arthropoda; class Insecta; order Lepidoptera; family Tortricidae; genus Adoxophyes; species Adoxophyes honmai. The sequence goes on along the minus strand of BHDV01072408.1, from coordinate 124,410 downwards.
AACTTTCTAGCTGCCACGGTTCGTGAGATACAGCCTAATGGCAGACGGACAGACAGACAGACAGACAGCGAAGTCTCAGAAACAGGGTCCCGTTTTTACCATTTGGGTACGGAACCCTAAAAACAAAGTGTACAAAAGACTAAGGCCTCTTACAGACGAGCTGCAAGTTGTGAACGGCAGAGACTACTTCAGCTATCACCACATGGCCGCGGCAGTCAATACGTCGACTTTGATTTCGAAAATTCTACACATGGCAGCTCCAAAGATTTTAGAACCATGGTATGCTACGAAAAGCCTAAGGTACAATAGTGACAGGATGCCAGTTTGTCGCCTATACCTACTTAGGCACCAACAGAACATTGATTTCTTCCTTCCTTTGCTAAACTATTTGAACACCCGATAAAATGTTTACCACCTGTTAACCTGTCAAATCTGACAACTGAAGTTGGTTTACATTTAGTTAAGTACCTAAGGGTCTCCCCACATTAGTCGACGCCTTTTCGGAAAACGCGGGTAGAAAAAGCTTAATGTCAACGCAATAAGGGCCCTTATTGCGTTGACATAAAGCCCTTATTGCGTTGACATAAAGCTATTTCTATCCGCGTTTTGTCGAAAAGGCGTCGACTGGTTTGGTGAGACCCTGAAGTGAGGCCAGAGTATACAAAAAAAATCGTAAATATCCTGTCTGTCCGTCAGGTTGCCACGAGCTGTGTCGCCTCGTCAGCCGACCACACGCAGCATCCGGAGCTGTTGGCGCAACTAGACCTCACGGACAGATTCAACGCCCTACTGAGACCAACATAGACCTACAACAGAATCCAGTATTGTAACAATTCCAGTTTAAATGTTTTAGTTTACAATTTCATTTCTAATTTATCTGCAGTTTACAAATTGATATAAAATAACTAAAATAAGTGTTTCTTACTCAGCTAATGGAATGCAAAAAGAGTGGTTTTAGAAAGAACATACATACATACATACATACAATCACGCCTGTATTCCTAAACGGGGTAGGCAGAGCACACAAAACGCTACATAGACAAAATGATGACTTCTAGCATAATATTTTTTAGGTTTTGAGGTGGCAGGTACAATGGCCACCCAGTTCCGCAAACCGTCAGTTTATTTCAACTTACAAACTGTCACAGAAACTGTAAAGAGCCAATAACCGTACAGGAAAAGCCACTGCGTTACGCGCGATCTTGGGCCGGCCAATAAGAGCACAGCGAACGCCGCCATGCTTTGGCGGAATCGTCTTCGAACAAATTCAATGAAATTAGTACTCTAAAGGTTCTGTCCTCTATGTTCGAACCGGATGTAGTAGGCATGTAAGGCGATTATTCGAGCGTTTCCACCGTCTCATTCATCTGGCTTTTATAAATCTGCTGCAGATTTTGATATCGATTTTAACTATTTGATGATTCCTCTAATAGATGACTAAACGACGGTATCAGAATATTCTTCCATTTTTCAGTAGTGTCCAGATGAATGAGACGGTTGAATAGCTAATAAATGCCTTGTTAGGTAATTGTCCCTGTTCTCGGCACTGACCCAATACTTGGCACTTGCAACCTTATGTCAAGTAAGACAGGTGACAGATGGGTGTCACCTACTGGGCGTTGAGGCGTCGAGCATTGGTACTTTTACGTTACTAGGTTAAAAATATATGGTTCTAGTTAGCCCTCGCCCTTCCATTCTTAGGGATGTTCAAGTATCGGCTTGATGTTTAGTTTTAGTTTATTTTGTTATATTTTTGTTGACCGTGCTGTTATTTCTGTCTTTTTGCGACTGACTCTACTATGTGTACCTACCTGATGATGGGATGAATTTAAATTAAAAACGTTATATTGTTACCACTTTAAAATGAATTATTTAGGAATTTATTTGTACTATTTGTGTTTGATTTTCTATTCGTCTGATTTAGTTTCATACGCTTTCATACAATTTATGACTTAATAATTATTTTAAGGTTCAATTGACGACTCTACTTCCCAAAATGATGTGTTGAAAACATCGCAATGAAATCGGACGCAAGTGCAATTTAATATTGATATGAAGTAATAAAGCCGTCTTGTGCTGACAGGAGGACTGTGCCTCGTTTGTGGACTGGATGGGCCTTTTTTTCATATTCAGTGTCCACAATTTTCCACCTCCGTTAAGTGAATGAAAAATAGTAACGGAATTTTTAACTTGAGACTTTTGAAAATACGGACTAGCTCGAAAAATGTCAATGCCAATTTTATAAAAAAAGGAATTATACTTTTTTTATAAAATTATGACGATGAAAAAAAGGTCGGGGCCTATACCTTATCGTTTTAGGTAGTTAAAACAATGTAAACAATCTTGACGTTTCTTTTTATTTAAACATACACTTTATAAATCGAAATGTTTACATTTTACAATTTAGGTATGAAAAAATCATTTACTTTCATAATTGAATTGTATAGTGTAACGATTTTCATTTTAGACTGTGTATTTCAACAAAAAGACATGTCAAGATTGTTTATATTGTTTTAACTACCTAAACCGATAAGGTATAGAGATGTGAAGGGAGATTTGCGATTTCATATTTTTTCAAAAAATAATTGTATGAAAATGTACTAAATTTATGAATAGAGAAATACTGTAATTTCGTCTTGTTTAAATTGTTTTAAACATTATTTTGTTAATTGAGATAGCAAATATGTAAATTTTCTTTGTATGAAATGGCTCAGTTACAGTATTGGTGACTGGTTTAAATCCGTTGAGAAGAGAGGGTGTGCCTGACATTCTGGACTTCGAATTTGAGTCTTATTGTTGGTCCTTAGGCTCGATTTTCCTCTAGCCCGCCAATGCAGTTGGGACCTTTCGTCCTCAGGCGAATATAGCCCTAAAATGTAACGTTAGATATATTAAAAGATCAACTTTATATGTTGTCGTGTGAATATAATAATATAGCATAGTTATATATTTTATATACGAAGAAACAATGTTAGCGTATTTTCTCTGTCGGCAAATATATTGGGCGAAAAATAACACTATTTGTTAGACCGAGGCTTAGTTTTAATAGGAAAGTCAGGTTATTTAATGATTTAAATGTATTTTCGTCACTTTTAATAACATTGGCAGTGGTACTGTTATAGTACAGAATCCTACTTGATGTCGCGCGACGTCACAATACTCGGCTATTCTAGGATAGAGTTATGTTACGAAATACAGAGTTTAGTTGTTGCGGTGGCGGAGGCAGACAGATGTCTCTGCCATCTTTATAATTGCTGTTAAGAGTTATTCACGCAGTCGATATGGTGGGTTTAAAGATATTTTAGTTCATTATACACCCTATATTACGTGAAATAAGTGTTGGTAGGTGGTGTTGTCAGAAAAAAGTGTACCTTTTTATAGAGATAAGAAAATGAAGTTTTTTTTCTACTTAAAATTGTGAGTACTTGAAAAGATACTTGTTTGTTATGAGATTTAAGCACTTAACAATTTTAAGTAGATTTGTTTTCTGAAAGGTACGGTTTTTTCTGATAACGCTTGCGTAATTTAATTTACCGTTTCGGTTCGATCGTACCAGCATTGCGAGTTCGTCTGTGTGTGTACGAGAACAAAACTCTTTGAGATCGAATATTGTATTAAACTGACTATTTAGTTATAAAACAAAAATCAATATCATGTTATTATTATATTAAAAAGATAGCTATAAAAACTATATTGTTTAGGTGATAGTTTAGAAAATATATTTGTATAATAAAAAATATATAAATTATAGGTAATCATCTAGTATAAATATTAGGTTTGATGTAGATATAACTATGATTATTATATTACTTGTTCCTCCCACGCTAGGTTAAGTTAGTAGCTGAATATGAAATATACAAAACGTATCATTCGTACTTTCTTTTGTAGCATTCCAATAGTAAGCGGCGACCAAAGTATTCCACAAATTTACTATCAATTCATGTATCCATTTATTTCTAGTACGAGAGGCCGCTGCGATCAATTTTAATAACCAGAGTATCTATACCGTCATCCTAATATTAACGACAGAAGCTACGAATAAAAAAAAACAACGCTATCACGTTTATGAAAGTTTGTCTCGGACTACGAACACCGCGGTGGGATCTCGTACTACATTGAGTTTCTCGCCACATTAAAATATAACTCGACACTTCTCTTCATTCTAATTAGTTTATAAACAAATGATGTGCGCTGAAGATTCTAATTTCGAATAATTTAAAATCCTCGTTCTATGTACCACCTGCTATCCCCACCCCGTAGGTATTTTATATTTATAACTTGATATTTAATTATCGATCGATTGATTTTGTTTTTTGAGAGACGGTATTTGGCTAGACGAGCGCGAGACTATACCTGTCCTTGTCTAACTGTTAGTGTCAGAAAATGACAGGTATATCTCGCGTGCAGTGTTATAATAAAAGTATCGTTAGGTCTAACCGTTTATTAAAAAAAACAGCCGTTTAGTGAGTTATTTTTAAAATATATGCATCGTTAAGGACTAAGTATATCTTTTCTATGCTATAAACTTACGCAATGAGAGACTGGCTTTTTGCCCAATTTAGAAAACTTTTGTTTTCAGTTTGAATACAAAATGGTTTCGAATATGCAAAATCATGGGCGTTTTCGGTGCAAATTGAACAAAAAGTCCCCAATTTTTCATATAGATTTTATGATTTGGATATTTTTTAACTATCGATATCGATTGTGCCCTTAATTCTGAGTAGGATTTTTTAAAGTTCATCTTCCGAAAGCGAAATTCGCATTTTTTTATACCTCAGTCAAATACCGTTCACGTGTTTTGTTTTTTTGTTTCATAAATCATTAATTTGTGGAGTGCGCTTCACTGTTATTTTATAAGCAGTTTAACGCTATTATATTAGCTATGTTATTAACTTAAGTTAACGTTAAGTTATTCCCAGTGTGAAAGGCGTCGTCTGACATATAAATATCCAGTGTCCCGGCTATACCAAAGCTATGAAGACTATTTGAAAATATCACATTTCACCAGAAACATGTCGATCTAAACTCGATTCATATTATTGTGAAAAGACGATCACGGATTCGATAACGATTTTGTTTGCAAATTAAAGCGAAATTGTATGGAGAATGAGACAGCGCCCCCAAGCGGTACGTTTGCACAACTGCCGCGGCCGACACGTCTCCATACATTCTGCACGATAATTCGCAAACGAAATCATTATCGATCACGACCGTTTTGATTACATTAGACGCTCAGAAAATACAAAAACAGTAATTTATATTCAAAAATGCAAGACAGTTACATTAAATTTTTAAAATAAAATAGGCTTGTTACAGATCTATTTGAAATCAGTTAAATAGCGTTTGTTTTTTTCATCGGTGTCTCGAGCTATGTACACATCAAAATTCTTGAAAATCGGTTCAGCTGTTGAAGAAACAGTCAGGATAGTTTCAGATGTAGTCAACTGTTTGAGGTTGGTTGTAATATTTTTCAAACGAAAAATTACCTTCCCGACTGGCTTAGCACGACACAGCGCGTAGAGTAGCGTGCGAGATAAACTATACCTGTCACTGTCTAACTAGAGACGTCAGAAAGTGACGCGTAGGGTGCGTTCCACTTGGCGCCCACAACGCCCTCGCCCACGACCGCAGAATCTACCATTCCACTTGGGAAAAAACGCCGCGGGCGTTGTGGGCGAGTGTTTCAAGTGGAACGCAAAACTTGAGCGCCGTGGGCTTCCAATATGGCGGCATAGAGAAAACGTACAGCTTTGGGGGTTGTTAGTAAATATTTCGCATGGATTGGAGCAAAATTTAATTCAACAGGATTTCCCGTTAATTTATGGTTGCATTTTTCGCAAAACGAATGAGATTCGGTAAATTCATCAAGATCTGATGACATGTGTCACGTGACAGGTGACGTTTAAGTGAAAGCCCACTCCGACCCACCTACATTTTGCGGGCGAAGTGGGCGCGACGTGGTCGCGAGCAATGACGTCATCTGTGACGTCGAACGATTCGCTCGCAACGACCACGGGCGCCAACCGGAACGCACCCGTAGTCTATCCTGCGCGCGAAACGCGTATTGCTGTTCTAAGCCTACAGGAGTCCACTTTACAAGTTGACTTAAGCCCTAAGGACACTTATACACCTCAACTAGTTGATGCACGGGTCTGTCAATAGATGGATCCCGGGAAAGAAAGGAAAATTAGTATCACGTCTGTCCCCTAATTTTATTGAAACGCCTCATCATTTTACAGTCTATAGCAAACAAAGTCTTCATTTATAATATATGAGAGCTATGTTCTAGCCAGAGGAATTACCACTTCACGCCTGTCACTATTAGGCTGCCTGTCCACTGGAGCGGAGCGAGGCAGCGGAGCGGCGAGCGAGATAAAAAACCACTAATATAATTGCATCCACTGAAGAGGAGCGGAGATTCTATGCAACTCTATTGGTGGATTTTTACCTCGCTCACCGCTCTGCTGGCTCACTCGGCTTCTAGACAGATGGCCTTATGGTACGTTTACACGCTTGCCGAGACTTGACAAACGTCCACAAGCTCCAAGCCTTTACAAACGCTCTTACCATACAAAAGTTCTTGCAAGCCACGCCAAACAGCCTGTTCACACGCTTGCGTTTGTGGATGCTTGTGTAAACTTGCCAAGCGTGTAAACGTAGCATTAGAAACGTCAGAAATGACTGATAATCCATCTCGCGCGTGTTGTCTTGAAGTCTACAGTCCTCAAGGAACCTTTAAGTTAGCAAATCTTTGTAGGAATTAAATTATAGTGCTATGTTTATTAAGGGTCCCCATGATGTGGTGAAAGTGTCGGCCGGACAGAAAACATAGGGCGCTTGTGCACTACCATGAATTTTCCGGTCCGGCCGTCCGGGTTTTTACTAACTGTCGCGCCGTCCCGCTCACGTCCATACTATTTAATGGAAGAGCAAGCGAGACGAAACATCAAGTAAAAAGCCGGACCGTAAAATTCATGGTAGTGCACTAGCGCCCATAGGTTGACGCAATAAGAGATATAAAGCCTCCGTATCACAGACGCGTCTCTCACAGAGGCGTCTTCTCGTTCTGAACCACGAATCGCCGCCACCGGCATATTTCCTGTAGTTCTCATACGTTTTATATGGACTCGCCACACACGGTTGACGCTACAACAGTCGCAGCTCGCTTCTTCTCGCACCGCCCACTGAATGGCTGTCTGAACTAAAGTGGCTGTCGCGCGCTTCGACTTTTGTACCTGCGTCTAGCTTCTCGTGGCGGCGATTGTGGCTGTGGCCGGTGGCCCGTGTGACGGAGGTCGGAGCGCTTCGGCTGAAATCGGCTACGATCGGCTCGTCCGACGAGTTGACGATATTTTCGCTCTTATTTCGGGAACTAAAGTGGTTTTCTATCGACTTGATCCCACGTAGTGTTGGTAAATACTCAAGACTTTCAAGTCTTTATTTTAAGAAGTTTTCTCATATTTTCTGGGCATCAAATTTAAAGTGTCTTTTAATGCAGACCTTTATTGAGTCTTTATTTTCACCTCAAACTAGAAAAGACGAGTCATTGTTTTAATTGGAATAATTTTTGAACTTTGCCTTAATATTATTACAGCTCACATTAAGCAAAAAATATCAAGTTAATCTATTTGGAAACCCTTGAGTTCTCGTCGTAATTTAGTTGATGAGAACGCCTTGTGTAAGCAAAAATCTTATCTCGAGTCTTTTTAGAGGACTCAAGCCTTTTAGATGACTCAAGTCTTTTTAGAGGACTCGAGTTTTTATAAAGACTCGAACTTCTATGAAATGAATAGGGCCGAATAATCAGAGTCTACTTATAACTGAAGACTCGATTCTTTACCAACACTAAACCACGTCGAAACATTGGGGAGACCAGTCTTATCTCTTCGCTTTGTATAATCGGCTTTGTGAAGGAACTGTCCAAGCTATGATTGGATGTCTCGTACCAAATTGTCATTTATTATTAACGTTATTCTAATATATTAAGTTGTTTTCGACTCGTACAGTTAGCAGTAGACGTATTTTTGCGCTCCGATGTCAAATACGCGATATTTGCAAGAAAAATTTGCGTGCTTGAAATATTTCTGCTGCTGACTGTACTTTTTCTATTTATTAAGAACATAGCTAAGAGTTTTCAGTTGTTAGTTTTTTTTACTCATACTCGGTATAAACTCACTATGTTAAGATTAAAGTTTTTTTTAAGTGATTCGGCTTTTTATTTAAATAACTTTAAGACCCTTTTTTTGTTAAGTAGTAGACGTTTCAAGGTACATAAAATAACGTCTGTTCCCAAATGGGGCAGGCAGAGCGCACAAATCTTAGCACAGACAAAATAGTAGCTGCTTCGCGCTTCGAAACCACTTCCACCATAATTTTCCCCGGTATATTATTACACATAGGATTTTTAAATGAAACTCTTTTGGCGGTAAATTAAAATGTAATCAAAATTTAACAGAGTACGGCAGATGAAAGCTATCTATAATAATCGATTGTTCTTTTCATTCAGACTAGACCCTTGCCTAGCATCTCTAAAATCAGAGAAAATTTATGCATCATTTCTATTTTTGGATTTTTTTTTTCTGTTTTAAAAAGTGGTGTTATTCTCTAACATGCTAACTCAACTCGACGTCGAGCTGTATAATTTTCTATTCAATGTTACAGCTAATGTTGACACCTCGACGTCGAGTTCGTCAACGAATTTAGTTTGTTACGTTAAAACTTCGAATAACAAATGCAACGTGGTTTACAGTCATTGAAACAAAAGATGCTAGAATGCACGAAGGTAAAAGTCCCTGAAGAATGGTTTTAGCCTCATGCGGATTTACCCTCGCACGCCGGTTTGGTCCGTATGCAAAAACTTACTAAAGTATGTTTATGTGTATATTTTCTTCTGACATGATCATTTTTTAACACGTCTATACCGTTACGCAACCCGTAGAAAACTGAAACTCGAGCCTGCTTGTGCTTGATTGATCCGCAGCGTGATAGTTTACGTAGGTTATGCCAATCCGCGTGAGACTAAAAACATCCTTACGGATAGTTTCTGACGCACCAGTAAAAGACACTTCATTCGTAGTTTGGTTGTGAATTTTTGCAAATACATAAATGACTATTCTTTTAATGGTTATTAAATAAGAGTTGTTGTCAATTACTGGTGCATTACCTTATATGTTTCACTTACCACTAGCGGTTCTATAGCTTTTAAAGTAAATATTCCATAAAAAAAATAGTGCCTTCTTATAGTTTTTGTCAATTTCACCTATGTCTAATGTAAGACTAGCTATGTATAATACGGCAGTAACTAGGAAACTACACAACACGATTGCGGTAACAGTATTTAAGTGCAGTCTATCTGGTCTTACAAATAATACTTTAACAGCTAGGTAGTAGATTTAGGCCCTTAGCACACACCGTATTTAAAACGCGATACAAAGGCTCGTGTGTTATTGGTAAAGGTTTTTTTAATAGTTAATAGCTGTGCAGTAAATTGGTTAAATTATGGTCGTGTGGAATTCACACACTGTATAACAATTAAAGTAATTAGAAGGAATTTTAGGCCCATTTCAGTCGCATAAAAATCTAGAACCATTCGAAACGAACTTAAGAGTACAGTTAGCAACAAAGATCAACCTTTAATTTTGAGACAAGAATGTACCTATCTATGTTTTTGCTCCTTGATAGAGTCGGCATCTGTACCCATGCATTATGTGAAGCTTTGTTATTCAGTGTCAAAAGTAAAAAAATACAAATACTAAGATTTATGTAGAAAAATGACGAAAAAAATGCATTAAAAATCTGTTTTACAAAATCGTGACCAGAAGTTGATTCGACGGTATTTTGAAGTAACAGTACTTATCTATATTGAGTAAATATGATCACGAGTCGAACTAGAACACGTTTATAGCTAAGTGCAGACACTTATAGATAATACATTTACAAAGTAAGTATGTTTGATCATAATCAGTCATTATATCACTTTATCATCACGTCTACATATACATATAAATAAATAAAAATTACATACTATAAAATGAAGTAGCTTCCTGCTGTCTGTCCCTATGTATCTTTAAAAATACGCAACGGATTTTGATACGCGTTTTTTTAATAGAAAAAGCAATACAAGAGGAAAGTTTTTATAAATAAATATACATAATAATAATAATAAAAAAACAGATACAAGCCTATTCTCAGTATTCCCACGGGGGCATGTTTCCTAACGATGTTTTCCTTCACGTGCGAGCATTGGATTCGAACCCACGACCCTCTGCATTAGGCCACAGGCCGCTAAGCAGCTAAGCTATACGTTATATATATTAATACATAGTTTCGTGCAATCCCCATCTAATAGTGCTGCTCTCTTTTTAATACATATTTTTTCTTTTATATAAAATAGTCAACATTGAGCTATTATGTGTATAACATCGAAAACTGTGCGTTCAGAAAATAGCATGCTATGTTACAGTGCCTATCCGAAGATAGCTAACGAGTATATACTCAAATTTATATAGAATTACAATGGTATATAATATACTGTAAGTGAAATAAAACGGATATAATCACGTCTTTATAACAAGCTTTACTTGAATGTCTTGTTTCCACATTTTGTACACTATGTTTTTTTTACTATGTAAAAACCTAGTATTTCGAAAAAAATACTTTCTGCCAAGTTTCTTGCGGCGCATTCATTCAGAAGCGCTGATAGACCCGAAAATTACGTGTAAAAGACATCTTAGGTCCCTTTTTGCACTAATAAAGATTTGAATTTTAGAATTTTGAGCAGTTGCCCGAAGAGCGGCATTCGGTGACTCGGTGACGGTCACAAATTGGTAGAGCTAATCTCGATATAAAGACGAGTATATTCGTTTCATTTCGCTGTAGTTTTATAACACTATGAAGCAGTTTTAAATATTTAATTTTATCAAGTCCACTTCGGCGCGGTACAACCCTCTCGTATTGAGCCACTGCGTATCTCACAAAATACCTAATGGTTTTGAATAGATAAACAAACATTCTATTGCGAAGAAAATGTGATTTTTAGGGTTCCGTACCCAAAAAGTCTCATCGTCTCTTTTATAAGGCATTTAGTATGGAAAACGCAAATGTTATGGAAATCTTCATACAAAACGCCAATTTCATAGGTTAGGATTAGGACCTAATATTAATAATGTTAGTACTGAGTGATATTGTTATATTATTTCACCTGGTGTTAATTGTGTTACGAATAAATGAGTATGAATAATGAGCAAGGAAAAGTCCGTCGGTAAGTCAGAACAAAAAGAAACAAAAAAATACGTGTCATTATTTATTGCAAAAATCGTTTCATCAAAACACTATCTTAGCGTCAGATCTAACCGTTGTACTTATAAAATAAATGCTCGGGCTTGAACAAGGAAACAACTGAAGCCACCAGATTTTCCAGCTCTTACAATAAAAATTAAAAATTCGCGTAAGAAGTCGTCCTTCAATTGTTCCCTTGCTCAAACAGCCAAGCTACCATTTTCTTTTCAAGAAAACACGAAAATTGTGACTTACGTTAACATTTCCTCAATAAGTTATTTAAAAAATAAAAAAAACATTTCCAACAATATTATCTGATTATGGAATGGACGAGACCGCCCGCCGGGCCCGGGGCGGCGCCAACACTCATTACAATTAAATGTGCATTATTTCTCGATGTCTGACAACAAAAAAACTAACTACCATTACTAGATTAATTCTACAACCCATTTTGTCGTCACACATCTTTTTCACCATTTAATTTCCAAGCTTCTCTAGACTAACTCGGGTCGGTTAGACTCGATAAAAACATACATTCATTTATAGCAATTTTCTCGCCTACAACGTCGAGTCTAAATATGAATCTAGCCCGCCTCCAGCGCTGGTTAAAAACGATATAAAATATACAACACAAAGAGAGATAAAGAGAGAATTATTTAAAAAAGCGTTCTTGTTTTAAAACCATAAAATAATCAAATTCATTAATTAGTTTCACATATTCTGCGGCTATTTTAAACGACGTTTTTGTAGCTACGTTGACAGCGCTAGAGGAGACGCGTCTGGCTCCCAAATCCGACAGTTAACAATACACATACTAAACCCATAAATACTTAACTAACTATTTATATTGTTTACATTTCACGCTCGCAGCTCGAAATCGCTCAGCGCAATACAAATACAACCTTACATTACATTTACAGTGCAGCAAGGCGCGAGTGGAATCGCGCGCGAGATAGACTTGTCACTGTCTAACTAGAGACTTCAGAAAATGACGGGCGGTGAACTGTGATTATCCTCGACATTTTTTTAAAGAAATTCATACAATTAGTGTCCTTATAGTGTGTATAGAGGCTGAAATTTTAATAAATTTTCATGCAAAAATCGCGAAAAAAATTTCGTTATTGGTCTCATAAAAAACTGGTTTAGCGTGACATATAGTCACTGCAGAGTATATTTTATAGTATTTTACACTCACCATGACACATTTATATCAATGTCTCAAGAAACCTGTTGAAAATTATTGATTGTAATGATAGTTCAACCGCCTAGTCTAACCCGTCGACATATACACTGTAAAGGATATTCCTATCACGGCACTATCTGTTGCTATCTGCAAGTCCCCGGTATGTAACATGGCAAGGAAATCATGGAAAACCACCATTTAAAGCCTTGCTAAGTTCTCGGGGACTGTTTGTTTGATTATTAGAAACTTAAATCATTATTAGTTTCAACAATAATGGCATAAGTTTCGAAGTCTACGTATCGAATTTGTAACAGCTTTTGATACCCCAAAGTATAACAATAGATGAATATCATTACCGTCTGTTCAGTTGTGTCGCCGCACAACTGAGCACACGGGAAAGACGTCCCGAGCTGTCATCACATGTATTAGGGTGGATGAACTAAATCAAAAGAGAAACAAAATGGATACCTTAGCACAGCAAGGAGTACTATTCCTGTCACTGTCTAACTAGAGACGTCAGAAAGTGACAGGTGTCTCACATTTTGTAGTGCTAAGCCTAAGTTATTCTAGTCAGCAACAGATAACGCCACTATCTGATTGCCAAAGTTAACAAAAACTATTGAGTCCGCCAGATTAATTACCAAAAAATAATCAACGATACAGTGCTCTGAAGTTTCGATTGACGTCATTGACGTGACGTCACAAGTCACTTCGTTGATGTTTAATTGTTTTCCAAACAAAAAAAAACACGTATATTTTTCCATAATGCATCTAGGGGACTAAGTAGAATTATGTATTTTTAAACCAGTACATTAGTACCTTTGGCAATTTGACATGTCTTATGCTTTAAAAACTGAACTAACTCAAAATGCATCTTACTCAAAATAAATTGCATCAAGTCTCATTTAGAATCACACATTTTAAGTTAAATCTTTTATGAGCAGTGTATTTGTATTGTCCGAGCGTTGCCTTCACCTCTCTAGTTGAGGGGAGACATGTAGGTGATATCGTCCCACGGGTGGCGGTAAAGCGGCTGCTTCATGCGCTTCTGGTCGAGGTAGTGGCCGACGAGGCCGATGGTGCGCCCGAGGACGAAGAGCGCGTTGATCGTGCCCATTTGGATGTAGTTGTTGCCTTCCTCGCTGGGGAGAGAGGAAATCAATCATTAATAATAACGTTAGATATTCTTAAAATTTCTGGTTTTCTAAATTACTTTCATAAGAGCCTCCTCCGGACAATAAATCGGTCCAACTGTGCACGCGTCATGCCGTGAGCAAGCATAATACAGATGAGATAATTTTAAACAAAAAAAAACCGACTTCAAATTAGCAATATTTTGAAAAGATTCTGTTTACTGAATGTAAAATCTTGACTTCATCAACAAATTACTGAAAACGCCGTACATCTCCATATAAAATTTGAAGAGTTCCCTCGATTTCTCCAAGATTCCATCATCAGATCCTGGTGTCGTGCCAATGGGACCAATTTCGAGTTATACCCTATCGATTAAAAAAAAATATTTGAAAATCGGTCCACGGGTCTCCGAGCTATCGAGTAACATACAAAAAAAAAAAAAAAAAAAAATTAGGTCGAATTGACAACCTCCTCTTTTTGAAGTCGGTTAAAAATAGGGCTCAATTTTCTCATTTGACGCAGTGGTTTATTCGTACCACCACTAGAGGGCGCCAGGAGTGACGTAACAAATGCGTTGCTACAACCAAAAATCTACTTATTGAAATGTCTTAGTCAGTTTTATCCATAATTCGTTGACCTGTCTCACTACAAGCTGTCGCTAAAACGCTAAATTACACAGTAGCTCAACAGTCACACAATAACGCGCTTTCGAAGAAGTTCACCTGTCTCCCTACTAGATGGCGCTAGGAGTCTCGCAGTAGTTCACCAGTCCCGCCACTGGACACTAGATGGCGTTATAATAAAAAATGGTACAAGAGTTTAAAGCAGTCGCCTAGTAGTTCAACATCCCGCCGCTAGATGGAGTTATAAATAAACGCAACAGGGTATTAATAAATTAATACTCACGCAGTGAACAAGTTAGTATGCCGGAACAGGTCGACCATGGCGGCCGCCACAATCCCATCCACGTTCAGGATCAGATTGGGCTTCTTGCGGGTAGTAACCGCCTCCACGTCCAAAGCGTAGCGGGTGACAGGCCACGCGGGCCAGCGGGATGTGACGTAGGCTTTTAGCTCACGCACGCGGGAATCTGGGTTGTTGATGGACTTGACCCTGAAAAAAAGTGAGCGTGAATAATGTTGCTAGACTCGTGTGGCTCGAGCATAGAGGATAGAACCTATAGAGAAACAATGTTCGCAACCCCGGTCCGCAAGTAGTTTGTTGATTTCAACATACTAAACGTCACCGTCACTGTCACAGAAACTGTACAGAGCCAATAACCGTAGAGAAAAAGGCACTAGCGTTACGCGCGATCTTGGACCGGCCAATAAGAGCACAGCGATCACTTCAATTGTTTTGCGGAATAATTTCCGAACAACCTAGATGACATTAGTACTCTATAGGTTCTATCCTCAATGGGCTCGAGATTAGAATAATATCGCCCGTTGCTTTTGTGGACGTCGTGAGAGGAGGCCAAAGATATAGGTTACGATATATTTCAGGCGATAGGCTAGCAACCTGACACTAAGGCACCGCCGACGAGTAAGCGATAAATTAGTAGAATTAGTACTAGAAACGAGTGGGCGAGCGGCTAGTAGCGAGTGTTTTATTAAGAGAATATCGCTTACTCGCCGGCGGTAGGACAAGTGCCTTATACCAGCCAACTTGAAACCTACAAAAATAAAATGTACAAAATTTGTTTTCCTCACAAATGTGATGAAAATCATTGTATGTATCATGGGCAGTAAGGAAAATATAAACAAGTCATTAAAGCCTTGGGCTTCGGGCTTCTAATTTAGTTAGTATTACCCTTCAACTCAACTCATGACTTGTACTTTAAATCATGAGCCACCATGGAATCAATTCACAGTAAACGTCATAGTGACATCCCATTAATTATCAAGGGAGATCGTAATGATTTTTTCTTTGAAAAAGTTCTATGGTGGTTCATGAATTAAAGTCCTGGCGTACTATAACTTGTCTGACTGTTGAAAATTGTTCGGATAACTCACGTTAATAAAATCGAGTTTAGCTCGACATGTTTCGGACTAATTTGTAGCCCTTCATCTAGGAGCCGCGGCGGCTGCTGCAGCCAAACGCGAACTCTCTAAGAGAGCGGAGGCGCGTAGTGGGGGCTACGAATTAGTCCGAAACATGTCGAGCTAAACTCGATTTTATTGACGTGAGTTATCCGAACAATTTTAAACATGAGTCTCACGGTAGTTTATGTCTAATGTTGTCAGTCTAAGTAAGGTAAGTTCCCAATCCGCACTGGGCTCGCGTGGGAACTATAGCCCGAGCCCTCTCATTCTAAGAGGAGGCCTGTGCCCTGCAGTGGGACGTATATAGGCTGGATGATTGTTGTCAGTCTGTCAACAAGTACCTGTGCCCGATGCCCATGATGAGCTCCCCCTTGGCGCGCTTCTCGTTGACGAACTCCTGCGGGTGCTGGCCGCGGTCGTACGCGGCGCAGAAGTCCGCCGCCGCGCGGTCCAGCGCGCCGCCGAAGCGGTCGCCCTGGAGACAGACACACGTTGATACCAACATGGTAACTCGATGCCAATGTTTGGTGAATTCAAGATTTAATTTGTCAGTTTGACATTTTTGCACATATTTTACGCAGCATTAAAGGTGGAAACTTAAGAAGTCACCTATTGTATGTAGTGAATGATAGTGTGCAATGAACGACGCAAAAAATATGAAGAGAAATATCATCAAACCGCGTTTAGAAAAGTATTCAAGAGTACCGTTAGCACAATTGTACTTAATAAATGATTAAATGTGACCGTCCATGAGAAAAGGGTCCTTATGGCAGTTTCTAGTTACGGAGATATTAGCTGTTTTGTAAAATCGTTCA